>PVKB01000381.1:170526-351445 GCA_004027205.1 Ctenodactylus gundi
GTGGAAGAATTCCCAATCAAAGAATAGGGGGCCTAGAAAGGTGTGTGCTTGAGGGGTTGTCAGGTAGACACGTAAGTAAAGTTCAGAAGAAGATGGAGCCATGTACTCTGCTGAATTTCTGGCTACTGTTCTCCAGGGGAGAGGGCTCTACTGATGGGCTTTATGCTAAGGGAGGATGCAGTTACATTTTTTACTTAAGGTTGATGATGTGTGGTAGGGGAGGAGGAGGGAGCCTGGAGCTGGTGGAGGCAGTTCTGGAAACGGGAGAGACTAGCATGGGGAGAAGGATGGATTGCAACAAAATACCAGGCAGAACTGAGCAGGGTTGGAGAACAGCTAGATTTGAGAGACTGAAAATTCATAAAAAGTAACCTAATGTAGGCCACTAACTTGCTCAAAACAAAAACATGATTTACCAAGGTAAGCTGAAAATATTTAGATTAGATATGGAGCATCATTAAGAATTTGGGCCTAATCCACTTTTTCTAGTTATTTCCCTCATATTTCTCTGCCCTGAGATTAAAGTGGAGGACTCTTGATTGCTTTCCTTATGTCTTCCCAATGTCCTGTTGCTATGATTTGGATCTGGAGTGTCCCTCAAAAGCCTCATGTGTTTGGATATAGCTGAATAACTGTGGAGCCATGTCCTGTTGGAAGGTAGGGCTTGGCTGAGGAAGCGGGGATGTTGGGAGCTTGACCTATAAGGATTGTGTAAACTTGTTGAGAATAGAGGGCACTCAGGACAGAGCTCTCAAGTTCCTGTCATTGTCTGGAGGGCCAAGAAGTGAAAGATGGGCACCTACACTGGGTGTGGGTGGCCCAGCTGGCACCTTGAACTAAATAAAGTAAGGAGGAAGAAAAATTGTTGCAAGTTCTTCCTGAGAAAGCTCTGGTCTTGCTTGAGTCTGCAGACATCCACTCACTCCTGCCTCACTGGGTTTCAGCCTGCGATCTTGAGCAGCAATCCAGTCTCTGCCATGTCGTCCCCGTTGCCACTTGCCCATGAATGCACTGTGGGAGGCATTTGAAACTGCCAGCTAAATAAAGCTTTCCTCCCTTAAGTTGTGGATTTGTAGATTTGGGGTGTTCTGTCACAGCAATGAGATAAGTAACTAAGACACCTATCTATCATTGCTCTCTAGCTTTTGTCCCTTGGTGACGCCTTTTCAATGCTTTTAGGCCACCATCCCATGCTCCTTTGGCATCTACCCAACCGCACAGAATCTTTTTCTTCATATGGACTCCATATAGAAACCCGAGCTTAGTTTTCATTCTGTTTATTTCTCAGGTGTTTGTTTACAAGTCTCTTTCCCTTCTATTGCATTTATCAACTGAAATGTGATGTCACTGATGACCGAGATTCTTTTAGTCACATGTTTAACCCTTTTCCCCTTCTCAACATGACAGTTGTAAAATATTACTTTTTGGATTAAATATTATCAGCTCAATTTTCCCACTTTCATGAAGTAAAACAGAGAATTAAAAATATTTAGGCAGAAAATCCAAATGAAACTATCTGCTTTGGCCATGGCATTTGGCCACTGTTAAATGAAATCTCATGACAATATTAACCTAAATGGGATTTACTAATTGAGTAAAGAAAAATATATAAAAAAGATTTTATACTATAAAATATCCTATTCATCAATAAATTCTGGTTATGTTTGGCACATCTCAAAGAGACCAACAGATTGTAAAGATATTGTTGATAAGATTCAATAAGCTTATATCCTGCTATTAATTTTTATACCAAATCTTTATTGGTTTTAGTGGGGATTATGAATTTTTAAAAACACTACAACTCCGTGAAAGTTTTAAGAGAATACATTTTTAAGTTTGGTAGTGAAGGATGTATGGAGGTAACAAATGGAGAAAGCTGCTTTTGAACATTTATACACCAAATGTGTCCATTCATTGAAAAATATTTAAACAAAAATGCCCTTAAAAGACAACAAACATGAAACATAGCATGAGTAATTGCATCATTCTACTTTGTTCCTTAATATTATTATCAATGTGGTATTTGTATGGTGTTTATCTTGAAGGGTTAGTGGCTACATTTATTAAAAATAATTAAAGAATGTTTTCTTTTCTACATGGTTCTTAAGGATCAGATGTTGCTGTTATTGATAATGAAGATCCGAGACGCAAGGTAAAGCTAATTGCTGTCAAAGAGCAACCCAACCGCCCTTTCTCCAAGTAGGTTTGGCTGGGCATGTAGAGTCTCAACCTCCCTGACTGTGACTGCATCCAGAACATGGCTCTAATGCTACCTTTGTTTGCTGAGTTGTGGTATTATATGCCTCTTTGGACAGGAGTTTCTTTAAGTCTAAGAAATACTGTCTTTATCAAGTGCTAAGTATCCACCCGGTTCCAGGCATAGAGAAAGAAATACCAACACAGCTCCTTTCAAAATCTATGCGTGAAACAGGAAAGTATGCGTAACAGAAGTCTAGTGGGGAGGATGATTTGGAGAGCAATCATGGGTGTCACTTGCTCACACAGGGGGCTGCCAATAGGTTACCTACTTACAGTGGGTGGAATATAAGCTTACAAAGGAAAATGACTCACCCTGTGTAATGGCCAGGTCAGGTGGTCACTTCAGGAATTGGAACCCAGCTGTACTGCCTTCAATCCATGCTTCTTTTCTCTGGACGAAGTTATTTTCCCAATTGAACACCTGCGTCTTGTGTGTGTCTGTGCAGTGCAGCTGTAAACCTGTTGCTATTACATAGGGAATGGTTTCCTTGAGTCACTGGAAAGGAAGTGATCTTTCTTGCTGTATTTCATGCCAGATATTAAGTTAAGGCTAAATGACTCACTGAAGCATTTGCATGCCTTCCATAGGTGGAAAGCCTGGGGCACGCTTTCCAGGAATTAGGGAGGTTGGGAGAAGGTCAGGACAGACTAGTTTTCTTACTCCAGTGAAATGAAAGAAAGAAACAAAGCCACTTTTTAGCCCACAGAGATGGAAATGGGGCACAACGGTGGTCTTGGGATGAGCGATAGGGAGAAGATTGTCACAAAGTTAGTAAGTACACTTCGAAAGCCGGGGTCGGCTGCTTGTATCTTCCATCAGATGCAGCCTTTTATTTAAGGTTATCTCGGAAGGCTCGATGCCATGAGCATTTCGGACGTAAGCGGTTCATTCTACATGCCTCTTCTCCATCATTAACCTTCCCACTCCGTCCTCAAAATAAAAAGCTTAGCATCTTCCATCTGCTCCATGTTATTTATGATGATGTCTCTAATTATGTTCAATTGCATTGCTGCCGATGATTAAAGGTAATAGGTAATAATAACTTGGCCTCATCATTACCACCATTATTATTAGCTCATTGATTGCAATAATTTCTAAAATTACCCCTCGGAATAAAATATGTTAAGCACCTGGTTTATCCTTTTTAGGAACATCTGCTCTAAATGTGTGATAGCGTAGGATTGAATGTATCTTTTCCTGAAAGAAAAGCAAACAATGTTGACGCTGGAAATCTTGTTGGTGCCGGAATGGATGTGTCATGAGGTGATGAGGGGAGGAAATGATGATGATGTTCAAGTTCAATGCAAGAATTATAGAGCTGTTAAACAGGACACCCACAGACACATACTCACGCATACACACGCACACATGCATGTGCGTGCACGCGCGCGCACGCACGCACACACACACACACACACACACACACACACATACACACATACACACACTAATATATTCTGTGGCTACTGCAGTTTTTGCTCCATCGCTGAAAAGATTCCATCTTTAGATGACCCTGATCTTTGCCATGATGGTGCATCTTCTGGCCTGTGTAACTGGGATATTGTATGTGGTAGCTGGGAGGGATGAGCAACAGGGGAAGCTACACAGCAAGAGGTTGAGAGTGGTCTGTAGGGCATCCTCTGAAAGAGCCCACATTTCTGTTGTGGTTTTGGAAATCTCACCACTGGTGTGCCATTTCATTCTTTTTGGTTAAGTGGTCCTCTCACTACTTTTCCTTGTGTATAAGAGTCTACTGCTGGGAGTTGCACTGTGTGTTTGCAATGCCTCAGAACGCATTGCATGCATACATAAGCACATGGAAATATATACATACACACACACATATATTTACATACATATATATGTATATATATTTATACCCTTTCCTGAAGAGCATTACGTGCCAAATAAATTCAGTTGTGTCGTGATCAGATCAAGTTCAGAGTAAATCTGGAAATAAAAAAATCTTTGTGATTTTATAAGTTGTGAATGAGAAAATTCTTCCAAATCTCTTATTGGATCAAGAAAATGCGTGGTTAAAAGTAGCTGCTCCCTAATGAGCTGAAGAAAGTGTTCACTGAGCTGATGAAAATATAAATTTCTAGTTGCATAAAATTTGCCATGTTGTGAAGTCACAGTCACAGATAGAAACTTAATTTCCTTTCTAATTTGAAAGCTTTACTTTTTCTGTCTGTTTTGAGCATGCCGCTAGTTGCCTGCAGTTGAGTGTGGATTTGCACAGTGTTGTGCTCAGATTCTGTGCCATGGTACCTCTGGTTTTTCAAGGGCTTTACATATAAATGTTCTGATTGAATTCACAGAAACCAAGGAATATATATGTCACTGGTATTTAAGTACTTGTGGAACTTCTATTTGGCTCCAGGGGTATGATTTGGCCCTGGCATCAGTCCCTTTAATACCTGCAAGGTCCCTGTAGAATGTCATATTTCAGGAAAGAGTTCTAGTCACATTGTATCATTAACTTTATGGAGTGTTGTGGAATAACGTTTAGTTTGATTCTGATAGAATAAAGGTGCAAATCCACATGCATAATTTAAAATAAAAGTCCTTTTTCTGGTACCATATAAATGCATGCCAGGTGTGACGGGAGAACGGAACTGGTCTCTGAGGATGCTATCATGTTGGAGGTTGTGCTTTCTCCATCAGCTACTCCCAGCCCTTGGGGCACTCGTGTGAGTTGCTGCCTACTTCCACCACCCTATTTGATGCTGTGCCTAGAAATTTTTCGAAAATCTACTTCGTTTCCCCTACCTTCTCTTTCATTATAACAAAAAGAAAAACAAAAGCAAGCTGTGAAGGCTTAAATTGGAAAACCTTGCCTCCTTTTGGGGGCTGTGATTCACAAAGGACAAGATAAGAGGGGAACAGCAAGTTTTGCTAGCTTCATCCTAGCCTGTGGTGGTGTAAGGGAGTAACTTTGTTATCTGCAGAAGAGTTAAGGCTTATCAACAGACCAATGGATACTCAAACTGTGGTATTTATACACAATGGAATACTATGCATCTATGAAGTCCAACAACATGGAGGCTTTTGCAGGCAAATGGAGGAAACTTGAGACCATCATGCTCAGTGAAGTGAGTCAGAAGCAGAAAGTGAAGCATCGAATGATCTCTCTGATATGAGAAACCCAGATCACAACTATCTCATGGAACTTAAAGTGAAAAACAAAGGGAACCAGGGGGGTTGGGCTGGGAGGGATGGGGGTTGGGTAGAGGGAGTGTCCAAAGGAGAGCAGGGAAGTCCTTGTTACCTTGACAAGATACGGATGTGCACAAAATGCTCAACTTCAATGTAAACCTTAAAATTTGCACTTATACATATCAATAAAATGGGGAGAAAAAAGAATAGCTCAGGCGTTCAATTTATAGTGAAATGCTAAGAAATGCACCAAAAACTATTAGAACTAATATACAAATGCAATGAAGTTATCGAATACAAAATCAACTTACGAAGGCATACATTTCTTTCCTCTAAAAATAAAGTATCTGAAAGGAAATTTTAAAAACGCTATGTAAGTATCATCAAAAAGAATAAGATATTTGGGTACAAATTTAATAGTTTAGCCAAGGAGGTGAAAGATCTGCACAACAATGTACTAGAGTGCTGGCAAAAGAAATTAAACACAAACTTAAGGCACAATATCCTGTGTTCATAGATTGGAGGAATTAATATTGCTAAAATTCCCATACCACTCAAAAGGACCTACAGATTCAATGCAATCTCTAGTAAAATTTGATGTCATTTCTCATTAAAGTAGAAAAGCAACCCATGAACTCATTTGAAATCACAAATGACTGAATAGCCAAAACACTATTCAGTAGGAAAACTGAGGTGGAGACACCTCACATCCTTATTTCAAATTATATTACAGAATTACAGTAGCAGAAGCAGGCTGATGTTGGCATAAAAATAGACACATAGGCCAATGAAACAGAAGAGAAAGTCCAGGAACAAACTCTCACATGTATGCAGTCAACCAATTTTGATGAGTAAAGACACAGAATGCGACGGTCTTCAAACTGCAATATTGTGAAATTTGGCTGTCTGCAAGCAAAAGGATAAAATTGGACTCTTATCCTATACCACACCCAGATGTCAACTCAAACTGGATTAAAAACTTAAAAATTATGCCTGGAAACAGTAAAACTTCTCTAAGAAAAGATGGAGAAAGAAGTTCTTTGATATTGATTCTGGCAATAATGTTTCGGTGGTCATCAAAACAGCAGGCAGGAAAAAACATAGAGGATCACATCAAATTTAAAAGCTTCTTCACAGTAGAAGAAATAATTAAAAAATTAGAACAGCGAGCTATGGAATGAGAGAAAACATTTGCAAACGATATTCCTGAAAGAGTGGAATGTCCAAATAGTACAAGGAACTTATATAAAAAAAATCAGTAAAACCCCAAATAACCAAATTTAGAAATAGGCACAGAATCTGAATCTGAATATCTATGCAAAGAAGACATACTGATGGTCCTCAGGTACACGGAGGTACACGGAGGTACACGGAGGTACACTCAACATTGCTACTTGTCAGGAACACAGACCCAAAGCACCGAGAGCCACCACCTCACACTTGTGACAAAGGCTACCATTGAACAAGAGTGATGGCAAGTACTGGAGAGGACGTGGCAGGAAGGGAACATTTGTACACTGTTGGCGGGAATATAAATTGGTTTAGCCATTGTGGAAAACAGGGCGAGGTTCTGAAAAAAAATTAAAGGCAGCACTACTCTATAAGCTAGCAATTGTATTTCTGTGAGACTTGAGTGTGATATAACCAATATGGTTAAATGTTTAAAATATCATTACAGTAAAAGGCACACTGCCAATGATCTCCCTCAAAAGATCCTCCCCCACTGTGAACACACATATCCCGTAGTTCTTGCAGCTTTCTGAAGCAGTTCTGAAAGTCTTCCTTTTGGTCGTTAGTCATTCTGTTGAGGCTGTCTCAATGTCCTTCATTGATTCAAAATGTTTACCTTTCATGGTTACTTTGACTTTGGAGAAGAGCCAGAAGTTGTACAATGTTAAATTTAAGCCATTGGATTAAGGATTAAGACACACTGCAAGGTTTTCATTGGATGGTAGTTGGCAGCTGCATTCATGGTAACTTTTTTTCTTTAATCACACCTTGTAAAGACACTCACAAAACAGAACCTCCAGAGCTGCTTCAGGAAGTGTCAAGGAGAATGGAGTAAGTGTGTTTGAAGTGAGGGACAGTATTTGAGGTGGATTGGATCAATGACAGCGTGTCTTTTATTGTAATATATTTTTAATATTTAAGCATTCACCATATATTTTGATCTCATACCTTCCATCAGGATCTCCAAGAGATACCTACATTCTAGCATTCAGTGTAGTACTATTCGTACTAGCCGAGATATAAAAACGCCCAAGTTTATGTTGGATGAATAAAGATATTGTGTGTGTGTGTGTGTGTGTGTGTGTGTGTGTGTGTGTGTGTGTGTGTGTAACTCTGACTTAACAAAGGAGATCCTGCCATTTGCAGCAATGTGGATGGATTCAGGTTTGTCTATATTATATTGTGCTTCATGAAATAAGCCAGACATGGAAAGACAAACACTGTATGAACTTACTTATGCGTGGAATCTGAAACAGTCAAAGTCAGGAGCAGGGAGTAGAAGTGCTGCTTTTAGGCAATTGGAGGAGAGAAAATTAGAAGGTATAGATCAGAAAGTTCAAAGTTTCACTTAGGGAAGATGGGTACCATCAAGAGATCTATGATTTTCGAGCAGAATGCTTGTTGCTAACAGTACTATATCATATACATGAAAGTTTCTAATAAGAAAGACCTTACAGTAACAGACCCAAACCACCAAACTAAACAGAAGGTAAATACAATAACGTCAACAATAACAAAGAGAAGAAAGAAGACTTTGGGAAGTGGCGGAGGTATATGGCCTAAAAGTGGTGATGGTTTTTCATGGCTGTACATTTGTCCTTGAGCTCATAGAGAGGTGCACATTAAATGTGTACATCTTTTTATAGGCCAATCATACCTCTTTAAAAAAAAAAAAGACCCTAAATGGTAAGGAGATCTCTAGACCTCATTCCACAGCACACTGTATTTAGCTTGGCTGACTCAGAGCTGTGGAATGCAAATGTGTCTGCAGGCATTTATGTCATCATTATTTTCCTTCAGTCCTCTACCAGGCATATAGGTCTTTGACTGGCCCTCTCTTTCTTTTGGTGGCACCTAAAGGTAGGTCACTGCAAACCTGAACCAGTCCTAAAGAAACATGATGGACGAAGTTCTCCCCAGCTCCTCCAAACTCCCCTGTAGGTCCTTCTTCCCTCTCTGAGGTCTCCACCTTCCATGTTAGGTGTTCCCTCCAGGTCAAAGTCTCCATGTTGTCACAGAGACAAAAAGTACACATTTTTTCATGAAGGTGTGTTAGAAACTCACCTGTACCCTTGTTGGGATTGTAAGAATTAAAGGGAAGAAACTAATGAAGGAAGGTGTGCTCAAAGCAATGAACAGAGCTGAGGCTTCGTGCATCATAGAGAGAGAGGCTCACGTGAAGCTCTTCATCAGTATTAGAAATTTCCCATGTTCAATCATTATGCCCTACACTCTTGTTCACAAACAAAGAAGAGAGGAAGCTTCTGTGGGGCCTGAGCATCAGTCAGAAGGGGCCAGATGGGAAGTCGGCAGCAGGGAGGGCCTCGGCCCCAGAGCGCTTGGAAGAGGAAGGGAACATGTGGTTCACTCGTGATCTGTGTTTACTCGTCTGTCTGGTGTGTTCTGAGAGGAGGGAGCAGGCCAGCCAGGGGTCAGTGAGTCAAAGCCCTTCGAAGACAGACCCAGCTTCCGAAACGGGTCTGGAGCTCCCTTACTGGCTCCGTGTCCCATAGTAGTCTGCACACTTCGTAGCCCATCACCTTTTGTCTCTGCCTTACCTACAAACTTGGCGTTACAGAAACTCAAGTGTGCAAAACTGTAACATTCTTTATTTTCCTGGATCAAAACAATCATTCCCTCGAGGCCTGTTTTCCCTAACAGGAACTTTGGGGAGGCTTACATTTAGACTCCGTTAGTGAATTGGTGTTCTTCCCTTCCCATTGGTGAGCCTGTAGGAGGTTTTGGAGGTTCATGCGCACACTGGGGTAGGGAGCTACTATAGTTGTCTTGGTCCTTTCTTGTCACTGATGAGCTTTGTCACCTACAGGCACCATTAGCTTGACTCTCCTGGTGGTATCCAGGGCCCATTGAAGCCTCAGGTTTATTCCACCTGTGTGACCCTTGCTGACTTGGCCCCTTGTTCAGCCGTTTGTAATCCATCGCTTCCCCTCAGGGACCTAGAATGTATTTGGATTGCTGTCACATTTCTCTTTCTTCTAAAAACCCAAAATTCCCTCCTAGTTCACTGTGCTCAGGACAGAGCACTCGAAAGGCTCTGTGTGCCTAAGCTTTCTGGGCAGTAGGTGAATGCCAGCACTCTCTCTTCTGATGCCCACTGGAATCTAGGTGTGGTTTAAAGCCCTTCTGGACGGTGGGCCCACCTGGCATGAGGGGCAGTTAAGCGCACAGCCTCTTCTCTACACTCTTGGGTGACTACTGAATGTGGGTCCCTATTCTATCCTAATTCTCTCCCCCAGCAAACTGAACTTGTGTATTTTTTTTTTTTTTTTTTGAGGCAGTGTCTAACTCTGCAGGCCAGGCTGGTTCTGAACTCACTTGTAGCCCAGGCTGGCCTCAAACACACAGCAATCCTCCTGCCTCAGCCTCCCAAATGCTAGGATTACAGGTATACACCACCACACCTGACTTTGAACTTGTGTAATTTTTTTGGAGGGAAATCTATCTTCTCCTAACATCAATGTTTATGATGTAAGATTTGTGTTCATATTCCAGTTGAGTTTTTTGAAAACTCAATACACCTTTTTTTTAATTCTCAAAGGTTATATTGGGCTTTGAAGTTTTGGAACACATTTTAGAACAGAGACAAGACTTGATTCTTCTACTGTACATTTTCTCTTTCCCAAAGGAATACTCCCAGTCCAAAAAGAAAATCCATATTTTCAAGTAGTAATACCATTAAAAAATATTGACTTCATAATGACATGCTGATTGCTATGGTAGCAACTGGCCAAATCTGCTTCTTATATTTTAGCAATGGCCTGATTTCATGAGAAAAGAGGAAGAGGTCATCGCGAGTGGCCAGGAGATGGAAAAGGGGCATTCTCACAAACTGGAAGGTGAGTAGACACTGAAATTTGAAGGTTTCTTTGTTCTTACCACTTTGATGGCTTAAAAAATATATATCAAAAATACCAGTAACATGGCTGAAGGAATGGCTCAGCAGTAAAACTCTTGCCTAGCAAGCGCTACATCAAGCACTAAGTACCCGAGTTCAATTCCCCAGCACCATATAAGCCTGGCATGGTGACGCATGCCTGTAATCCCAGCACTTGAAAGGCTGAGGCAGGAGGATTGCCATGAGTCCAAGGCCGGCCTAGGCTCCATAGTGAGTTCAGGACCAGCCTGGGCTACAGAACAAGACTCTGCCCCCCCGCCCCCCCAAAGAAAAACCCAATTAATAAACTAAAAAAAGAAATTCTAATTAGTCTCAGCTATACTATTTATTACTAAAGTAACGATTGATAAGACAACTTTTCTGATTCCTTCATCTGTAAAATGGATATAAGGGTCCCTGTTCAGAGGTGTGTATCCACATTTGATGGAAATTTTAGAAGACATTATTTTGAGTAAATTTTTTTTTCTATTGGTAAAAAGAGATAAAGGTGTCTGACACTGATTGCATAAACCAAGATGATTAGGGAAGCCTCATATGCTAAATGATACATGATATTATTTATGGATTTAAAAGGCAGCCTTTTATCTTTCTAAACTTAATAGATCTTTCTGTTTCTCTTTCTTCCTTGTCTTATTCTCCAGAAAAAAAAATGTAAGCAGGTACTACAACACGCTCATTCCATCTTTTGCACCTCCAAATCCAACACAGAACTGTGGGCTGAGGTGGACTTTTGGGGAACTTATTGCCTTACTTATTTATTTCCGGGATAGAACACCCAAATTGTACAACTTAAGGTCACACACAGTTCGTTGATATCAGCCAGCAACGGTGGAAGCACATAGCGGGGAACAAGAGAGCTGCTCGCTCCATTGCAGACAGAAAGCCAAGTGACGCAGAAGCAAGCTGATCTCTGGAGACTCAGGCAATGCTAGAGTTTTCCCAGGAAGAAGCTGTATGCCAATGTTTCTTCTTTCCTCCTTTAAATACTTCAGGCTGCCAGTTGGGCCCCTTCCCACCAGAGTAGGTGCCCCTCTCTCGTTTCCTGGCCCACAAGTCAATACCACATACCTGAAAGCTCTGCCTCGGGTGCCTTCCAGTCTTGCCAAGTTGATATAATGTTTCCAGGTCAAACCCCAAGCATCTGCCCCTTCCAGCCGGCCCTACCTCCCAATAACCACAGTTCCACAGTCGTCCTGCTACATCCAAATACTTGATGAGGCTTTTGGGGGACAAACCAGATCCAAACTATAGCAGTAACCATCGC
This sequence comes from Ctenodactylus gundi, assembly GCA_004027205.1. Lineage (NCBI taxonomy): Eukaryota > Metazoa > Chordata > Mammalia > Rodentia > Ctenodactylidae > Ctenodactylus > Ctenodactylus gundi. Next base: position 182,356 of record PVKB01000381.1, read on the forward strand.
CCAGTATTGTGGAAATATACTTGATAAGTGGAAGATGCCCCACGGTGGACCATGAAAATCCAAATAAAAGGAAAGGGATATAGTTCCTGATCTTGACAAATTTCAAGTCCTATTAGCAGAGACATCTTCAATAATTTGTTAGTTTATTATTCGACAAGTGCTTATCAAGCCTTCCTAGTGCCCGACATTATTCTAAGTGCTAAGACTACAGAAGCAAACAAAAGGAAAAAATAATTGAAGTTTCATCTAGTGAGACTCAACTTAAATCTACAAAGCAAGAATGGAATTTGTTCGTTTATTTATTTGTGTGTGTGTGTGTGTGTGTGTGTGTGTGTGTGTGTGCATGTGTGTGTGTAAAGAAAAGGCTTTATTGGGAAACTTACGCAAGGGGAAATAAAGATAAGGTAAAGCTTCTGCTAGACAGATGGGGGACCCAGAAAAGTGGTTTACCCCAGTAGAGCTTCTGCTAGACAGAAGAGGGGCCCAGAAAAGAGGGTTTCCCATTGGCTTGCTGCCTAGGGCAGTCATGGATACAGGGACCTCCAGAAATGGAGAATTTACTGGAAGGCAGAATTACATATATATTTTAGACTTTTTTATTTTTAAGATAGGGTCTCACCCAGGGTGGTCCTGAACTCACTGTGTAGCCCGGCATAGCATTGGACTTGAAGCAATTCTCCTGCTTCAGCCTCCCGAGTGCAGGGAATAAAGGCATGTGCCCCCATGGCCAGCCTTATGTGGTGCTGGGGAATCAAACCTAGAGCATGGAGCTTGCTAGGTAAGTGCTTTAACCACTGTGCCATTCCCTCAGCAGGATTATAGAAAAGGCATCTGGCTATAACTCCTGACAGCCTGCAGCTGACCACTCCCTAGAACTTAGTTAAAAGATGATTGAAAGATCTCTAAGGGGGAAGTAGTTAAGAGTGGCTGCAGCAGCTGGTTAAGGGTGGAGAACCTAGCAACCAGCCTAGTAACCAACTGCCTCTTACCCAGTTACATAAGGGTGATATTTAGAAAATTAAATTCAGCATTAAGTTTTATGGTATCAAAGGGAAAAAGATGGTAGTAAGAATGTTGGGTATAGAATTCAACCTTAGTTGTAATTCAAAGGGGTTACACTTTGAGTTGCATTTGAAATTTGGAAGAAATCTATTGAATGGAAGGAAGAAGAAAAGGGAAATGGGTCACCCAGAGACATCAAAGCATCTGCTAGATTTGAACACAGGTTGATTTTGGACATGATTGTGGAGTTCAACTAGAGATCTATGAACACCATGACAACTAGAATGACAAGTTTAGCTTTAATGAGTTTGAGATTGTTGTGGTTAGGATCTGGAGTGTCCCCCAAAAGTCTATGTATTTTAATGTTGTGGATTGTCTATGGAACCATGTGATGTTGGTGGATTGGGGTCTAGTCTGGAGGGGTGGATTACAGTTAAGACTAAAGGCATGTGAGTTAGGATTAATGGTGTGTAGTGGCCACACCTGGATGCAAGAGGGACTAATTACTGGGTGGAGACCTGAAAGGATACATAAGCTGCACCTGCCTCCCTGGAGGACTGGGACTAGTCTCAAGTGGTCTCAGCTTGCCTTCCAGTGTGTGACGTCCTGAGAAGCTGCCTCCTCCTCTGCCTCTGTCCAGTACTCTGATTACTGCCGGCTGCCCCTGACTGGACTATGACCTTCTGAAACTGTGAGCCAAAATAAACCTTTCCTAAACTTGTGGGTGTCAGGTATTGAGTCACAGCAATGAAAAAGTAGCTAAGACAGAGACTAAAAGGCTCTCGAATGTTGTAGATGAGGTAAGGTTAGGTGAGAGGATTCAGGAGTGGGTGATGTGCTGAACATTGTCTTTAGAGAATATGGAGTTGTACCGCTCAAGTACCAAGACAGGAGAAATTACACACAGATCCTGATTTTCAAAGGAGTTGTATACCTTGAAGAAGACAGTAAGTTCCTGGGATAATTGATTATTTGTAGAATGGTAATAAGTGGATTGAAAAAATCCGTTTTTTCAATAATAGATTGAAAAAATTCCTCAAGAATTCAGACTATCTAAATAATTAAGGTCTTATTGTGTTAGTCCCTGTCTAAGTCACATAGATATATATGTTTAGCTATCTTTGTGACATTTAATATGAGGCAATAGATTTGGATTTAATGAAATAACATTTAATTTGTTTGTTTGGAGTTACCAAATCATGGCTTTTATTGAACAGGGACTAACAATAGGGTTTTGATTTCTTAGGAACAGTCTCACCACACAGAGAGAAAAAAGGCTTGTGGTATCAATTTAGGAACACTTTTCTTTTCTTGATCCAATGGCCAAGGGCAAATTTGCGACCAGGCTTTATTTTTCAGAGACAGTTAAAAACTTATCATTGAAAAAACTAATCAGCCCTCTATTGAAAAGTCAGACCACAGAAGCCATGTGTTTTGTAAGTCTTTGCTTTATTTCAGAGACAGGGATTCCTTATGCCACTAAGACTAGTACTCGGTTAGGGATAATGTGGTTCAGCTTTTCCCAGAATTGTATGGAAATTCCCTGGGTGAAATGTATGGGTCTGGGAAAGATCAGGTTTGACAATGCTCAATAACTTCTGATTTTCCAATCCTTCAGAATTACCCAGTGGTCTCCCTTTTATATCTCCTCATCAAGCCTTAAGTTTGTAAAGTCCTTGGTAGATAAAACAATGCCTCTCACTATGAGCTGTCAATGAAATCTAAAGGAATAGAATGTGTATTTGGTCAATGGAGTCAGCAAACCGAGCAGGCACTGGGGCATCTGGACATTGTTCATACTGAAGCCTTTTATTTATTCATTTAGAAGCGGACAATCAGGAAAGTGTCTGCATTTCAAGGATGTTTGCAAAACGAGTTCTTTCGGGTTGGGTTTGGCTACAGTCCCATGTGAAGCAGTTGCATTTTTTACTCAATAGATTTTGGATAAACCGGGAAAGCTTGGCTCCTCGAATCGTTTGATCTTTGCTGCACTGCTTTTTTTTTCAGATTCTGACATCTGGAATGCAAATTACAACTAAACACTTGATATTTCTGTTTAATGTTCATTATCAGGCTCCCCTGAAGATTGATTGCTATTGGGAATGGGTTCCCTAGCGCTTCTGATTCGAATTTCAGAATTCTCCAGTTTTCTACTTATTCTTCTGTCTTCCTGAGGATATCAGGAAAGGATGGAGAACTTCATCAATTTTGTTGAAGGCAGGAAGTCATGAGAGATGTTTGCGCTGTTATTTGTGCTGGGTGCCCATAAACACTCATTAAATGAGCCATTCTAGAGTCCTCTAGAACATTTCTGTGTAGAAAATTCTTAATCACATTATAAGAACTTTGTATAGTCAGCATGCTAGACCCACATACCCAACATCATGCTTCAGTTGTTTCTGTAAAATTTCGTCAATGTGTCCTATATATATGGCCTCAGATACTATTGGAAAGGCAATGAAAAAGTGAAGCCTAAGTTCAGTGCTTGATTGATTGTGGTTTGGTTCTGGAGTGTCTCCCAAAAGCCTCATGTGTCTGGATGTGAAGGGAGTGGGGCTGGAGGGGGCAGAGGCCTAGGACAGATCCTGTGAGTGCATACGCTAATTCCTCCTTTCTGCCTGTTTGCTGTGCTGTGAGGAGCTGCCTCTGTCCTCATCTTCACCATATGCTTCCACCACTGCCAGCCACCCATGAATGAACTGTGACCTTCTGAAACTGTAAGCTAAAATAAATCCTTCCTCCCCTAAATTTTGAATGGTAAGTATTCTATTCTAGCAATGAAAAAGTAATAAGGCAGTAATATACTGGTATCTTAGATCTGTCATCACAAAGTAACACAGATTAGGTAGATAAACAACAGAAATATATTTTTGGAGTTCTGGAGGTGGAAATTTGAAATTGAGGTGTTGGCAGAATTGAGAACTTCTGTGGTGTCTCTCCCTGGCTCATAGAGGCACCTTTTCTGCTCTGTTTTCATGGTCTTTCTTCTACACACATCCAGCTTGTCTTCATAGCCTAATCTCTTCTTCATAGACATATTATTCCATGGAATTAGGACCCACTCTAATGATCTAATTTTACCCTTACTTACCCCCTTGAAGACCTTTATCTCAAAAAAATAGTCACATTTTGGAGTACTGGGGGTGAGAACTTCTACATTTGAATGTTGGGGACAAATTTTTCTCCAGAAGAGTACTTTCTAGTCACGAAGGAGGTGCGTGCAAGTGCTACACAGTGACTCAGCCAGAAGGAAGCACAGAACCTGCAGGGATGGGGCCGTCAGTTAGGGCTAGGAGACTTTATGGATGAAATGATTCTGAGATGTATACTCACAAGGAAGATTTAAAAGAGTGAAAAATAAAATTGACTTGGATGAATTTATAGTTTTTAGATCAAATATCTACAATTTTGTATGGTACAACACAAATTTCTCTTTCTATAACTTTATCAGAAAAGGCTACATTTTTTTTGTTTGTTTTTCTGTAAAAAAGCCCGATGGTGAACAATTTACTGTTGTGAGCTGTGTTGCGTCCTTCACAATAGTCACTCTACTGCAGGGTGAGAATTTCTCTGGTCAGTGTGTATAGTGCTCTAGTAAAACATCACTTACAAAACTAGACAGCAGAAGTAACTGGTTAGTAGACAAGTAAAAGGTCCTCGGGCTCCCAAAGTAATGTCCTTCTTTCCCCGTCATGGCGTGGAAGCTACTAGGTAAATATTAGAATCTTCCGTTCACCAAGCTCCAATCGAAAAAATAAAAACTCCTGAAAGTGCCAAAAAATAAAGTGGGAGGAAAAGAGGGGAGAAAGTGTTAATAGGCCTAGTTTGACCTTCCCAATTTTTCCATTTTGCTAAAATATGCCTTTCCCGATGCTTTCATACGCCTGCTCTGAGCACGAAACTTGTTTTTCGCGGTATGTCTTCTTCTCTGCTCTGTAGCAGAGGCTTTCCACATGCAGAGAACAGAAAATACCTTGGCTCCAACCCAGTGCTGTCATGTGGTAACAGACCACAAATCTGAGCCACTTCCACCTTGCTGTTTAGCTCTTGGCACATGAGTGTTTTGTTTCTGTTTTATTGGCTCTTTAGTGGGACTGCAAAAAAAGCATGTGGCCTCTTTTCATCCAGCAAGGGAAAACAAGCAAACGCCTCTCTTTTCACAACCTAGAACACTTCTTGGTATCTGCATTGCAAAAATGTTCCTGGAGTAATACCGAATCTTTCCGGATGACTGAGAATTTCCAGCAAATTCAAACAGCAATCCATTGTAGGTAGAGGATACGCTGACTGTATTTAGTGGTTCCTGAATTTCTGCAGGGAAGACACTAACCGTACTAACAACACCAAACACCACCAGGTGGTGAGGACTTGTGGCATCCCTCATTTGTCCTTTATCAGTGCTTTGAGAGTGGCTGGACTATAGTGCCAGGACCAAGTGCAGTCACAGTCCTCTTATCATGGAGCTTCCGTTCATGAAGAGAAGACAAAATAAACAAGAAAAAAGTCTAGAAATCATATGATTTTTAAGCAGCAATTAGCATGAAACAGGGAATGTAGAACACAGTTGAAGGTGGCAACTGAAGAAAGGGTGAGTGATTTTGGACAGGGAAGAAGTTAGCTGAGTGACCTGTCACATGCTGCAGGGAGGGGTGAGTACGGGCAGGAGCTCTGCTCAGGCAAGGGTGCGGGTGTGTTCACCGGGCAGCAAGGCCACAGTCAAGGGGAATGATTAGGAAACCCCTAAAGATCCATTTTGCCTTCTTTCAATGTGATTCAGCATTCTGCCAACTCTCTCAAAGTGTGATAGGGCCTCAAATGAATTTTGGGTGTGTTTCAACTCACACATAAGACTTTCCTTGCCCCAGATGTGACTTCTCTTTTCTAGGATCTCAGCTCATTAATGCAGTTGTATCCCTCAAGTCAGGAGTTCTGAAGAAATCTGGAAAATACCATGTATCTTTCTCTCAAACATTTTTGATATAATAAATTAATAAAGAAGTATGCTTAGTTGCTTAACACAACAGTTAAAATATCAGACTAAATAATTTACCTATATCATGATTTGACTTAATAATATCAGCTCTGTTTAGAGAATGTAAGACTTGTAAAAAGTTTGTCAAACTAGATCAGAATCATCTGGGTTTCAGTTATATACTTAGAAAATCTTTTCCTTTCTCAGACCTTGAATCCAACGGGGTCCCAGGAATCAGCATTTCTAAGCAAATCCAACTCACTTATGCAATCTCCATCACTGGGATCTTATGCCCGCTGTTTGAACTTCTACCTGGAAGAAATTTCATAAGGAGCACTATTGGCCTCTCCCCTTACTTTAACACTTTATTTTTTAAAGGAGGGATGACTTAGAATGATAACCATAGGAAAGCAAAACAGACATGCTTTTCGAGACCCTACCTCTCCTTTATTTCTTAATATCTGCCTCTCTGGGATTTTGCTGTGTGGAGTGGGCTTTACTTTGAGGAAGGGGGCTTGTGATTATCCAACTCTTCTTGAGACTGGTTGGTGAAGAATATCAAGGACAGAATTAAAACAATGGGAAACACATTTACAGTGCTAAAGGTGGACAGTTTATTTTTCACTTAGCTCATCTCTCAGTTGACTCTGGGCTGAGGCATGTTATATATTCTTGAGCCCCTTCAAGTCCCAAATTTATTTAACAATAACTAAGCTAGAAGCAAAAATTTAAAAAAAAATAGAACGTAAGTGAGTACATCATATAAAACAGTAGAAAACACATGGCTGTTCATTTCACTTACTTAAAAAAACTTGTATTCATGGGAAGAGTAGACAAGGTAGAGGAGCAGTAACTAAAATTCATTTCTTTGGAAGTAATTCCAAAAGATTTGAAGATAGCCAGATCTATCCTTCATATTTCTTTTAAGATCCCTCTTAAGACAAGTAGAGAGATAGGAGACAGCATGTGTAACATCTGGTTTGTTTAGAGGTAAAGGGGGTGAAGTGGAGGGAGTCTTGGAAACATTCTTAAAGGATGTGGTGGGAGAACACCTGGAAAAGCCCACTCTGCTGAAGGAAGGCTACAAGGATGCAGACAGGGGAGGTCATGTTCAACAAATCAGATGGAGTTTCTTGAAGATATCCCTGTCATGGGAAAGGAAGGAGATTTAGTGGCTTTATAAAGAGCGCTTTGATTTTAAATAAGATTTGACAAGATTCCACATCCGGGATTAATGGTCAGGGAGAAGAACTGTTGAATGTGGGTAACATAGGGTGTGAGATTAAATTTAAAAAAAAAAACTGGCTCAAGAATGAAAGATGGACATAATACAGGAAAGGGGCTTGTGACTTGGAAAGGAATTATGGGATGGAGGAAGGGATAGTAGTAAGAGAAAATGGTCAGCCAGTTTGGGAATAACCTTTATTTATAATACGCATGGTAGGGGAGCCAAGAAACAGGACAAATGAATCAGGTCTTGAGATGATTCAGGAACTCGGACTCAGCCATCCTTACAAATCATACCTCAAAGGAGCAGAGATGTTTGGCTGTGACATGGTGCCTTGGGCAGAAGAATGAAAATCAGTGCAAACCAAAGAGACCAGGATTAATAAATCAAAGTTGGGACAATTATCCCAATTGATATGAGGCCGCAAATTCATATGATTGCAATGTCAGCCAGATTTGTCTTTGGTGTTGTCAGCTTTTGGTTTTGTTTGTTTGTTTTTTGTTTTGTTTTGTTTTGTTTTGTTTTTGGAGTCTTCTCTCATCTCCTCTTCATCTCCACCAACAGCAACCTTGACCTCAACCCCTGGTTCCTGAGGTCAGGCATACAGAGTTCTCACATTCCTCCTCTCCTCCTATAAAAACCTAATGTTAATAAAATATCTAACTCATCCTACGGGATACATGGTTACAGAGAGTTTAAAATCTTATTCTTCCTCTGGGCATTCACATTTTAATGGGAGTCAAAAAAGTTAAATCAAAGTATTATAGCTATTGTGATGCAATTTCAGAGAAACATTTGGAGGAAGATGCAGTGAGATTATGTGTCCCAGAGCTTCCTCTCATAGTGGCTGTCTCTTGCACCTGGTGGTAAAATCAATGTTAGTCCTGCCAAGTAGAAGTTTGGGCTTCAATACTTATACAAAAATAAAATCAGTGAAAATGAAGCTTAAAAATAGTGTTTGTGGGTGAAAAACAGTATTTCCAGGTTCTGGCTGAAATACCTTTAAAGTGTAAGACTACAAATGAGTCAAGAGCAGCAGAGAAGAAGGTAAATGGTTCACAGAGACTAAGGAGCCTTGTAGGTTGAGGGTGGCTGCCCAAACGTGCACATGTAGAGCTGAAAGCCCACCAGAGCCTCAGCAGAGACATTCTAAGAACTAGGAAACACAGAAAGAAGGCATAGACACAACTCTCAGAAGATGGAAAGCATCCAGATGAGTAGTACGTAACTAAACAACCAACACAGTGGAGAGATCCCGAGAGCCATGCATGGCCACCACAACATCCTCAGAATCTTTGGGTTCTGAGGAAAGAAGTCCTGCTCCATTTTCCCTGGTAACCAGGTATGGCAGACGGAAGGAAAATCAAAATGATTGGGTAAAAACTTGGCAAAGTAATCTGATATTGAGCTTTCCTCCCCATGTCTATGCCACCAGGTACCTGGCCCTTCTGTACCTGATAGAAGATCAGAGGTTTATTCTCTGGCTAGATAACATGGGGGGAACCAAGGTTTGGGTCTTAGCACAAATATTGGTGTAAAGATGAAATATCTTTCTGTAAATGATCAAGTTCTACATCTATTAAATCCTGAAGGCTGACTTCCCAGTCTTTTTTTCACCCCAGCCCTTCCAACTCTTCCACAATATCCAAAACAAGAAACTCAAAGAATATGTTTCAAGAAATCTGTGTCTGAAAGAAAGACCAAAATCTTGGCCTTCTCACAAAATTGCCAACCAGATCACCCTAAGACATAGCTCAAAGTCAACAACCCTTTTTGCAAACAGTTACAATATATTTGGCCTGATACCCTCCCAGAACTTTGCCCCACGTCCTTCTAGTGTCTCAACATAAGACTCTTGTGTGTTTTCTCGAGACTAGATGAGACTTTTTTGAGTACCTGAATGAACAGAATGTATTTTCATGAGCTTTATGACCATGTCATCAAAGCTGTTAACACTTTTTGCCTGGCCTTTAATTTCTCTGGATACCTGCTCCTAGAATATTGCCACCATGTCATGAGGGATCCTAACCCATAATTCACACGAAAAGCCCACCAATGAGGAGTTGAAACTTGTAGCCCATTGTTTCAACCACAAGACCCTTGAGGGGGCTGGGGGGCGGATTTTGAGTCCAGCATGGCACTGGTTAGTTAGGCCCCTGGCACTGTGAAGCAGAAAGGCTCCCCTTGTTCTGCTCTGTCTCAGTTCGTGAACTCATAATAAAAGAGTGTCATAAGCCACTATACTTTAGCATAATCTGTTATGAAGTCATCAGTAGCCGGAGTATACCTAATTGAACATTTAAATGGTTAGAGCTATGATGATTATTTGATAGTCATTGTGCCAGTCGGGACAGAGCACCAACTTCATTGGCTTTGAGATCTGACCCACTTGCAGACTGGTGGACACACTTGCGGGTGTAGCCGGGTAGGTCGTGGAGGCATGACCTTGGGGTCTACGTCTGGTTCCTCATCTTTTCCTCTGTTATGTCCCTTTGCTTCCTGGCTGCCATGACCTCGGCAGCTTTGCACTGACATGCCATGACCTTTCACCACAACATTACTGCCTTGGAGCCAGGAAGGTATACACTAAGTCACCTGATCGTGAGCAAAATCCAGCTCTCTTCCCTTAAATTGTGGACAGCAAGTGTATGTCTTCGCCAAAAAGTTGACTAACGTATTTATCTGTACAAATTTGAAGAATCCTAGGGGATATAATTTACTAACTTGGAATTTACAAGAGTTATATTAATGTCAATCTGTGAGGGGGGAGATCAGATCATAATGAGGGGAAATGGGGGCAGTATCTGATACGAAACAGAATCTTTTTGGAATTTAAAACTGTTTTCTTTGATAAAATAATGGAGGATGAGACATGAGCTTATTAAAGAATAATGTTTCATGATTTAATAAAATGAAGAAAACAAGGTTTCAAGAAGTACTTACAATACATTTCGGAGCTCAGCAACTTTTTTTTCCATCTTGCCTGCTCTTTAGGGTCATGTCCGTCACCACTGCCTTCGAATACAGGTAGGGACATTATTTTGGGAATCTTTCTTTGTAGCCTAGATCGATTGTCCATGACACGTTAACAATTTAATAACTAGACCGTCCCAGCAAGACCCCCCGAGGGGCAGTGTGAGCTCCCCATGTCCACCCACCTCAGCTGTCCATGGGAACCTTGAAAAGCCACAGGTGGGAGAAACCCAAGGATTCCTTCTCCAGCAGTCTCTCTTCAGTCAGGTCTGGTGCTTTTTTCTGAAAATGGTTTTTAATCTCTATGGAGCAGTAATCTCAGCAACTCAGAAATGGAAGGTTAATCTTCAAAGACTAAGCGATTATTTTAAGGTATTCATTCCATGAGATTGCTAATTTATTGCCTTCTAGCCACATGATAAATGCAAGTTCACCCCCAAAACTTCATAGGTTATTTTCATCAAATTCAAAAGAAATTTTCCTTGTGTGGAAGGAAAATACATATCTTTTCTCTAAATGAGCAGCAGAAAGACAGCTCCATGGCTGTGGAGCTTGTAAAAGCTCTGAAGGAAATTCTAGAGTACTGTGACTCACTCATCTGCGGTGACCTTTTTCATTTGAAAGAATATCGTTTCTTGCTTGAGTGTATTGTAAAAGCAGGATTCCACTGTTTGCAGAAATAAAAACTCTTTCTCAACCATTCTTTCTCCTCAGAGATTTAGGGATACTAAATCACTAGCAAACACTTTGGTGTTCATGTATATACTAAAAAAAAAAAGTTAAAAGAGAGATATTTACCTTATGATCTTTTTGCTGAACCTTTTGATTGGTTTACAGACAAAGGCAAATTGATAAAACACCAAGTCTACCTTTAAAAAGCTTCGGTCTCCCAGGGAGCCCCCAGTGCCAAAGGAAGTTTGGTGCACAGGGCCTACCTTGGGTAGTCGTGGTAACACCATTCTCCCTCTGTCACTGACGAGGTCCTACACCCTACCATCAAAACCCAGTAACTACACTTTACTTCCAGGGTTTACATTTGCTTTATCAGATGTGTTAAAGGCAAAACAATGGACACTGGAAAGACCAGGAGAGGGAGTTGTGCTCAGCCTCTCCTAGCCCAACAACTGCGTCCAAGTAGAGATGTAATGGTGTTATACGAAGAACACTCCAGGCCGTTAGAGATGGAAGCCCTGCCTCTGGGCTTGTCTTCTGGATGCCACTTTTCTCTCAGACTCCCTGAATCTAGCACTGGGCCTTAGATGCAGTTCTTCCACAGGGCGCTTCACTTTCATCTCTCTGTCCCATTCAGACTCCCACTTCCTCTTGTATTTCAGACCATCTCTTTGAACCCCACGGCCACCTGCTCTTCAGGCGTTGCTTTTGGTTTCTCCCTGCCCGACACTCCACAGTTGTGGCCCAACCCCAGCTACTGGTGAATCCATTTAATGGCAAATAAGCTATATCACGTTATAAGCTGTAAGGTGCTTTAAATGACAAAGGGTTTAAAATTTTTTTGTCTCGGAATCAATGACAGGAAGTGTGCAAGCATAAAATGACATGGTTTAAGAACAGCAAGAAAACACTAATCTTTCTGCAGATACAGGATTATAATTTAAAATTTTGCAATATTTTTTCTGTACTAATCAAGAAATGCTTCCAGTCTGTTATCAAAATGTGCACAACTGACACCACATATATTTTCCCAGGGCAGAGTAACAAAGGCACAAATTCAAGGATGACGACCATCCCAAAGATTTTCATGGACATGTAGGCTTGCATTGTATTGTTTACAGAGGCTCCTGGTTTTCTTCTGAGTGATAGTTTTACTGCTCCAGGTTGATGGGTTGTCTTTGCATTCAAGTCCATGTGATCTGCTGTCTTACATTTAAACTGAGGAGCTCAATAGATTTAGATACTTTTTCCCCCCAAGATGGTCTGACATCTTTCAATATCTGGCCTTTTGTTTCTCTCTGTCCAAAACCCAGGGACCGTCTGCTTTGGATACTGTTTCACAATCTGAGACTGAAGATTTCCAGACTCAAATGTAGTTTCCAATGAAAGAATTGCTTGGTTTCTGCTTAGGGCCACGCTTGTGTTCGCTCTATCAATCACCTTGCTCTACAGAAGCCTGGCAGTTCTTTCATGGGAAAGCTGCCTTGTCTCATTGCGCCAAGTTGAGGAAGTTACTTTACTTGTCTGGCCTTTGTTTCTCTCTGTGTGTGATGGAGATTGTAATTGTTTCCTACGGTTGCTGCGAGAAATAGATGTGATTAACTCTATGTACAGGCATGAGAATGCTCAGTACTTCCTGTGGGCTCACTCCTGCTGCTGGCTTGGTCTCTACCTCTCTGTACCTACCCTCTCCACTCTTCCATGGTGCCTCAACCAGTCTTCCTCCTGGGAACAGGCTGGGGTCTCCAGGTAGCATCACATAGGACACCTCCCTTGACCTCTGGCTACGGGTTGGATGAGAGGCCAAAAGGGAGGTGCAAGTAAAGAACTGGGGGTGAGCCACGGCGGAAATTGAGTCTGGGTACGTATTCTTTTGGCACTTTCTCCACCCTCCACGGTAGGCTATGGTTTCACAGTGACATTGCGTTTCCCACCCTTTTCTTGGGACGGGCCTCCTCTGCCCTAGCTCCAGCTCTAGCTGGATCCCTGCGGGTCTGGCCATCGTGATGGCCTTCAACTGCCTTTGTTCCCGGAGACCTCCGATTCTTTGCCTCTTTCTTTTACCCGGCCCACAGTCCTGCTGTGGACAACTCTCAGTTTCCTCCTTTGAGAGTCCCCTCTGTTTTCTGCCAGGGTTCTGACTGGTACCCTCCTCTCAGGGCTGCAGGTATGGAATTTGTCCCTCGATGTCGTTTGCTGTCTTAATAGATTGTGCTCTCTGCAGCAACAGAATGATTTAGCCAGAGATTCTTAGAAGAATCCAGTATTTGGAACCTGGTTTTATGCAGGCTTAAACATTTTTGTTTATGTGGTGAAAATAGGAGGATGTCATTTTTGAAAAGGGATTTCTTTTTTAACTTTTAGCCAAGTAGTCTTTTCATTCCCTCTCCACCAAAAAGAAAAGGAAAAAAAAGAAAAAAAAGAAAAAAAAAAGACACTCTGGCTTGTATTTATGAGAGAGTTACGCATGCAGTTCTCCTTTCAAAGCTGTTCACATGGAAAGGAAACTGGCCTTGACATTTACACAGTCCAGGAGGATTCCAAATAGAATTTGGACAGATTGGGAAGTTACCATCTTGGAGCGTGTGGGGAAAGCAATCCTGGTGGGAAGATGCGGTGACATCTATGAGACAATCCATAGATGTCAGGAATGCGCCGCCGCTCCGTGTGCGACTCTCCCCTTCACAATCCAATGGGATTGCCAAAACTATGCATATGTTCTTTATGGTATCACATGAGAAGGCCATCCAATTAAAGCACTCCACACTAAATACAAGGAGTATAATTTCTGGGTATATTTATGATTGCTTAATGTCAACAAAAGTGTCTTTTAAACACAGCACATTCCTTCTCTTGCGCGCACAGATCATGCTAAACACATCCAAATGCACGAACCGTAAACGAGGGAAGAGGCAGTATCGGCACCAAGCTCTTTGGTTTCTGCATCTGGCCGGCGTCCACTGGGAGAAATGTAAGTCAGAGTTTACCACATGGATTACAAATGTGCTGAATTGCAAGAATGATTATTAAATGAAAATATCCATAGCACCTGCAGCTTGTCCCGGAAAATTCCCCCAGGGTATTGTGGGTGCTTTTTTGAATTTTCTTTTTTTCAGGAAAAAAAAAAATAGGACAGAGTAAGATGCAAATGGCAACTCCAGCTGCTGATGGCAGGGGCTCCTTTAGCGCTCCTGAAGGGCTCCCAGTGTCAAGCTGAACCGCTGCCGTTCCCAGCGGGCGAGCCGTGAGGGGGAGGCGGGGCATCATGAGCTCTTCTCTTGGACGTTTCCATGATCAAGACAGTGAAAATAATAATGTAAGGAGAAAATGCTTTGAAACCAAAGCACATGGGGCGGGGGGAGCGCGGTGCTGGCTCAGTGCTGCAGCCCAGCGGACTGTTTATCCTATTAGAAGGGAGATGGGTCTTCTAGAAACAGAAGCTGAGTACGTGTGGATTTTGTGGACTTAGTACACAACCGTGGATGTACACCTAGAATGTTCTGCACATAGGTAATATGTGTTATATTTGGCTGTGTTTCAATTGTCTTCTCTGTGTGTGCGCTTGTGTTTTAATACATGTGTGTTCATGCACATATAAATAGAAAAATAGTACCATTAGGAGAAGTTCCATGAAGTGGTTAATTTCTGAAATTAGCAATCGAAATACCTAGAGTCAAGTTACTGCTGTACAACTCTAAGTACTTGGGCAAGTCACTAGAGCTTCCCGATACTCTGTTCCCTCTTATAAAATAGAGATAATTGTGAAATCCAGAAATAAAGGGCTCAGGTGAGGAAATTGTGTGAGTATGCCTTGACTATCGTAAATTGCTCACAAAGTATTGACTGTTATCATTAGAAAAAAAGTTCCTACTGCCAAAACTCTCCCATGTACAGACACCTCTATCAAATATATCAGGATAAATACGATGCACATATGACTGGAAAGTGGAATCAAATACTTCCTATTTTAGGTAAACTATTTTGTTATATGAAGCCAATACACACATTTCAATATCTTTCTAAGGTTGATGAATCAAAGTTGAATTGGTGGGACGAATACTCTGTTAAAGAGAAGATCATTCACTGTGAATGGTGGGGAAAAACCTTATTCAGAACCATCTAGATAAGTTTAAGGCTGGGGAGAAATGGGCTCAACTCAGAGCACATTGCGTGCAAGCAGAGGTGTGTGAGGGGGAGAGGGCGGTCGGTCAGAGGATAGAAAGTTGCTAAGAGGAAAATACCATGGGTGTATTAGTTTTGCACTGCCACAAAAAGATCAAAGGTGGGCTGTTTGTTCAGCTTATAGTGTTGGAGGTTGCTCACGGTGTTTGCACTTGCAGTAGCGCTTCTCTGATGGGGTCCTCTCAGCTTCACCACCTCATGGCAGACGGAAATGGCAAGAGCTTGTGCCGGAGTCAGTGTTCACATCAGGATGCAAACAGCAGAGAGCTGAGCACAACCGCAGGCTTGTAAAGCAAACATCTCAGAGAACTAGAGGTCAGAGACTCAAGGGCACTACCTTAATCCCTTCTCAAAGGCAACACTTTTCAGTCGATGCGGGGACTTCCCACTATGCCCGCCTCTTACGGGTTCCACATCATCTCCAACACGGGACATCTGAGGGGGGATGGGGTTGAGGGAGAGACAACTGACACCCACACCATAGCAAGGGTAAAGGGACTCTGGCAGAACTGAATGAAGGGGAGTCTTGCTAACGAGAGACCAGAATGCACAGCCATCAACTGAGTGAGGTGGCCAGTGGGAAATCTCACCAGGTATCCAGGATGATGAGAAAAAAGGTGAGCTAGTTCTTCCTAAATGGACTCAGCTGGGATCTTTGTTAAGACTAGATTTTTACAAGGAAGTGCCCAGGTGGATCCAGAGAAGGCTCAGAGTCTTGACTCAAGTGTGGCCAAAGAGAATATTCATCAGTTTATATCTTTTTTTTGAAAAATTGAGCTGTCATAACACAGTGGTGGCAGATACTGTACAGGGCTTTAGTAATGAGCTGTGCACGCCCCTTTCTTACCTCCTATCAATAAATGCAGACAGGAGATTCTTGTGGGGGCTCCTGGATTCTGGGGCTTGTGGTACAATCTGGGTAGCTGGTAGAATGAGCCTAAGAAAATCTGAACTGACTTACATCATAGAGAGATCTAGAAATGTAGGAGGAGGCAGAGCTAGGAAAGGTAATGCCCACTGACCACTGAGTTTTAGAGTTAGTTTGGGCATTTTTTTTTTTTAGGATAGGGTCTCAATCTGTATTCCAGGCTGGTTCTGAGCTCATTATGTAGTCCAGACTGTCCTCAAACTCATGGCAATGCTCTTGCCTCAGCCTCCAAAGTTCTAGGATCACAGAAATGCGCCACCATGCCCAGCTTACGTGCTGCTGGGATATTGAACTCAGATACTTACAGCTTGCTAGACAGGTGCTTTAACCACTGAGCTGTTCCTCCAGCCCAGTTTGGGTAATTTTGAAAGAGTGAAAAAGAGATTTGGAGGAGACTGCCCTGTGGGGTGAATGGGACTTCAGAAGGTAATAGTTGAAACCAATCCTGAATACATTTTTCCTGTATGTTGTGCATTGCTTTGCCCTTTCGTCATTTTCTCAGACTTCAACAAGTCATAACATTTTTGCAATTTCTCTTTAGAGCTGTCTTCTGAATTTTGTTGTAGGTTGAACTGGAATGCTAGGAATTCATCTATATGTGGTTATATATAGATAATTTTAAAAGTGACCAACATAAAAATTTAACACATATTCTAATGTTGCATTGATGGAAAGCATATTTTCTGCTATGAAATGGCTTTGACATATTTTCCTGAGTAATACAGGTGGCGTAATGAGAAAGGAGAAATCTATAAGACACATGGGGATCAACCCAGGCCTCCACATAAGATGTTAAATGGCTGAGAAAAAAGCCAAAGGCTCAGCCCAACTGAGAAATGCCCCCTCAGAGTGCCGACTGCAGAAGTGCTCATGCACTCTTGCCGTTGCCCTGAAGCTTTCAGTGTCTGAAGGAGTCCAGCCTGGACCCAGGGCCTGTTCCAACATCATGAGGGTGGTAGGAGCATCTGCTTGTAACCTAATTTAATATGGAGGAGAATCAGGCAAAGAAGGTAAAAAAGACTAACTCAAAGCAGTCAGCTGGGGCATCTGAGCCCATAGTGCTGCACCCCTCAAAGCAGCCTCACAAGGGCCCATTGTGCCAGGCCGACAGGAGCGGCGAGGAGCGACTCCCGCCAAGCGCCCTGAGCTGCTCCTAAGTGCCTGTTGTCTCCTCCTGCCTCCCCCAATCCCGCAGTCCCAACTGTGTCATTCTGTGAGCACAGCAGGCAGGAAGCAGGTGGCTGCAGAGCAGGGTGTGGGTTTCCCGCTGGGAAGGCTTCCGCCACTTGATGAAGCCATCAGAAGCAACACCACTCCTGTCTATTTTGCTCAGAGCCTGCAAAGGTATGCTAATAACTCCCCGGCCCTTAAACTGACCCGCAGAGACTTCATGCACCATTCACCTTGTACCTAAAAAGCAAGCTCAGTGTTAGACAGGAAGTGTACTTAAGGCTCTTTTAGCGACTATGTAGGATACACGTAGAATTTTGTTTTTCTTCTTGCTTACAACAGATTGGCAAAAGCCCACGTTGGTATGAGTGTAATGTTGCAGAAAAAAATTTTTTAATTCTTAGATCATAAGAAATCTCTTTCAAGTCTTGCTAACCCTAAAACGTTTTTGCCTTTTTCGGATTTACTTACAGGAATTGCACTCATAAACTTTTTTATAAAGTATAAATGTACTGTATTTCATGACCATAATTAAGCTGGAAAATCATACAAAAATACAGCTCTTATGTCTTTGTTCCTTTACTTTGAGCTGCAATCAGCTATCTCTGACTTATGTGTAAACCCGATGGAAAGTTGATAAAGCAAAACGCTCTGTTCAAGCTCTGGAGATTTGGATATTGATGATGATTATTAGCCATTTGTAGGGTCACAGGAAACTACGAAAATTCATTTTTCATTATTGTCCCTTTGACACTCCCTCCTTATTAATGTGCCTGTTTGATTAGCTCAAATCTCTTCGGGTTCTCTCTCTCTCTCTCTCTCTCTCTCTCTCTCTCTCTTTGGCTTTTACAGGAGTCTCCTGGCTTTGATAACCCAGTATTACATTCTATAATAGTCACAGAAAAATATGGTATTTTTCTTATGTCTAATGTAATTTCTAAATATAGACTTATGCACTTGGCTATGATGCAGTAGCTTGTGGCAGATTTAAACTCCTGCCAAGAGCAACGAAGAGCTTGATTTTTAATAGTGCCTAAAAGGCATG
The DNA here is from genome assembly GCA_004027205.1 of Ctenodactylus gundi. Lineage (NCBI taxonomy): Eukaryota > Metazoa > Chordata > Mammalia > Rodentia > Ctenodactylidae > Ctenodactylus > Ctenodactylus gundi. The sequence continues at coordinate 200,528 of PVKB01000381.1, forward strand.
AGGGAGCTACTGACACAACTAGGGCTTGAGGGCCAGACATTGGAAGAAAGGAAACTACGTTAGGGGGCACTCTGCTGCTCCCCCTGGGGCATTTGGCAGTCCTCGTGAGAGCTGAGAGCTGAGAAACCAGGCAGAAGACCACTTCCATAGCGCAAAGAAGTGGTGGAGCTTGACATGATGCTAATATTTAGGAAGCAAAAGATCAAAATTCTGGACTTCCAAGAAAGCTGAAACTTGAGGACTAAGACCTTGGAGAGAAAGAAATTGAAGAGAAGTGAGCCTGATATTTGGCACCAGTTTTCTTCTCTGACATTTGACAATCTGTGGAGTGAAGGGTTTGGTAGTCAGGTGATGCCAAGACATAAGAATAATGGAGTTCAGAAAAAAAGAAAACCAAAGAATCACTGCAAATCCTTCAGCTCATGGCGAGGATCACAGAGGGGCTAAACGTTGCAAGTGGAAGTCCAAAAGGGATAGACCAAGTCTTCCAATGAAAGGAATCAGTTCAATATTTGATCAGATTGGTATCTGTCTCTGCTACCTTCAGAAACTGGTACAAATCCTTTGTGAACGAATATGACATCATCTAAGCCGTTTTCCCATACACAATAGCTGACTTTCAACAACAAGCGACCAGGTATGCTGACAAACAGGGTTAGTAAATAAGTAGGTAAGAGAGACAGGTGGGAGATTTTGATACTTAAAGGCTTAGATATATGCTTTCAAATAATCGTGGTTAACTTGCTCAAGAGAATAAGTGGAAATAGGAAAACTGATGTCAAAAATTTTATCATAGAACTATAACTCATATAAAACAAATGAACATTTTAGGGCTAAAAATTCTAATATCTGATATCAAGAACTTGGTAAATTTAGCAGCAGATTAAACAGACTGAAAGGATCTCAGTAAGCTGAACAACCGATTAGTAAGAAATACCCAGCGTGAATGGTAAAGATGAAAACAAAGGTGAAAACAAAAAAGAATGTGGGAGACAAGCATCAGATATGAAAAGTCAAACATATGGCCCTGAATCACCAGACTTTGACATTTTGAGTCAACTAATGTGGTACGAGTATTTTGCCCTTGGGAACAGTATCATCCCAAGTTGGGAGCATCGTCTATCTCAAGGATAATGTCAGAGAGAGGATGGAGACAGACGCAGTGCTTGAGAGAACTACTGAGAATTGATTCAAGAAGCAGGCTCAGTAGTGTATGCTTCCGGGAGGCTGAAGCAGAAGGATCATGAGTTCAAGATTAGCCTGGGCAACTTAATGACTCAACAAAGCCCTGTCTCAAAAATTCAGGAAAAAAAAAAAAGATGCTGAGGACATAGCTCAGTACGAAGACCCTGAGTTCACACTCCAGTGACCAAAGAGAGAGGTGGTAGTTGGGTAAGAATTACTGCAAACCCAATGCTGAGGTATATCACAGTTACCTTTCACACCCCCAAAAAAGAATAGAAAAAGAAAAAGAAATGGTCACATCAGCTAGAGAAGAGAAGTGTGTGACTTTGAAAGAAGAATGTTGAGATGAACAATTCCCAAAAAGGAATAAAGGAAGCTATGTGACAATGGAAGGCTAGCTCTAAAGTGTTGAAACAAAATCCCAGTGTATTATCCCTTGAATAAGGCAGAAAAAATAAAAACGTTTCTGACAAATTTTAGAGAAGTCATTCCCAACAAATAGTTATGATCTACAGGACATATTAAAGGGAATCATTTTAAAAAAAAACACAGATGTGCAAGAAAAGATGAAAAACAATGGAAAGGTTAAATATGGAGGTAAGTCTGAATGAATACTGATGTTTACTAAACAATATTGTCTTGTAAGATTGAAGATATATATAAATTATAAATAAAATCTATAGTAGCAATTATAGAAATAATGGGGGTTGTGCACGAAAGAATTAACTGCAGCTTGAGCCAGCTATCATCACCCAGCCCTTGCTTGTGAGACTGGAGCTGGCTGTTGGGAGACCTCTCACCATCTGAGCTATAAGGGAGGCTCACTGTAACTACATGGTCTCTACAACCAATATGGTTTATGCTGAACAACTACTTTCCTTTTTAAGTCTGAAATTTTGATACTTGCCAGATAAAAGATGTCTATATGACCAACATTCAATAAAACTATGTTGAGGGGGAAATTCTTTAATGGAATTCCCTAGTAGATGAACATTTGATATATATTGTCACAACTTGTTTCTGAAAGAATTAAACATTTCCCATCAGAATCCACCGGGAGAGGAATTTTGTGTGTTTTTCCCTGAACTCTGCCTCTTGCAACTTTCCCCTTGCTGATTTTGCTCTACAGCCTTTCACTGTAAGCAGTCATCTGTATGAGCCGAGTCCTCTGCATCTACCTAGCGAAACATCAAAAGTAGGACAGATTTGGAGACCCCCAGACAGAGCATCTTTTATAATAACTTGCAAGTTTCAAACACTCAAGGTTTTCCAAGGTTTATTTAATGGTGATGAAATTATAAACGCATACATTTTCTCAGTTTCTAATAAATTAAGAGCACACATTGTAGTTTTCAGTATAACCACTAAAGCAAGGGTGAATAGATGTTTCGTTAGTAACCTGATGGTGGAGGTTATGGTGTAATGCGTACTTGATCAAGTCAGTGAGAAGCCAATAAAGAAGAAAAGGGAACAAAATTAATAGGAAAGATAGAGAACAAATATGAATATGGAAAATACAGACCCAAAAACATGCTAATAACTACATTAAATACAAATATTCATATTTATCTATTTGGATAGATGGATAGACAAGTAGATGTGCTAAACTAGATTCAATTAAAAGATGTGCTAGAATAGATTCAATAAACTGTGTAATCATATGCAGCTCCAAAGAGACATGCCTTGAATATAAAGAGAAAAAATGGTTGCGTGTAAATGATGTATCAGTCAAACTAGTACTTACAAGATATGATTATTAAACATTCAGGAATTTTGAAAGTCAGTTTTTGAATTTTTATTTGCTTGAGCTAGGGCATGACACATATACTCACATTATGAAAGGCTGCAAATACTAATGTTATGGTTTGGAACTGGAGTGTCCACCAAAAGCTTCATGTATTTGGTTTTTGTAAAATACCCATCTGCTGTTAAGAAGCAGGGCTGGATTGGATGGGGCAGAACACTGAGGCTTGACCCAGAAGGGGAAGGTCACTGGGACAGGACCTGGAGGGGTAGTCCCACTCTTCTTCCCTCGCTTGACTTTCTGTCTATCACATTGTGAGGAGCTCTCCAGCTCTTGGTGTTTCCACCATTGCCAAACACCCATAAATGGACTGTGATCTTTTGAAACTGTGAGCTAAAATACAACTGTCCTCTCTTAAGATGTAGATGTCAGGAATACTGTCCCGGCAATGAATAAGTAACTAAGATAGAAGTTGGTACCAGGAACGGGGTTGTTGCTGTAACTTTACCTGACAATGTGGTTTAGAAGCCTTTGGAATTAGTTAGTAGGAAGAGTTTGGAAAGCTTTGCGGATGCTGGCTAGAAAAGCCTTAGAATGCTGTGAGCTGAGTTTGATGAGAGAATTTGGTCAGAGGTCGGAAGACCAGAATGTTGATAAAAGTGTGGATTGTAAAGGCCAGGATCAAGACATTTCAAATGGGAAGGAGGACTGTATTGGCAGTTGGTCTAGAACCCATGCCTGCTGTGCTCTGGCAAAATGTGTATTGGCCTTCTGCCCTGGTCCAGATAGTTTGACTAGAACTCAGATTAAGGTGATAGGATGCTTAACCTGGTGGAGGAAACTTCAAAACATCCGATGTTCAGCCTGTTACTTGGATGTTGTTTGTGGCTTTTAGCCAGCTCTTTACTGAGAAGCAGGAGAAAAAGGCAGAAGAGTACATGGTTGTTAGAAAGATTAGCATTAGAAAGAAGCTAAGTACTTGCAATCAGGTGTATAAAAAAGACTTCTTGAGGGTGTCAAGAATCAACAAGACCTCACCTTTTACCAACTGAAGGGTGGAAAGGTGAAGGACCTTGCTCTGAGAATGGTAACCCAGGGCATCCTGTAGGGACAAAGAGATAAGCATTTGCTTGAGTTCAGTCATCTAAGAATTCAGACATGGTCTGGTGGTGGACTTCAGTGACATCCACACAATGCTGACTTTATAGGCATGTGGAATGAAAAAATTGTGAGGTAACAGAGGCTTCCACCCAGATTTATGAGGAAGGCCTAGGAGGCCATGCACTGTGGCCCTGGGAGGGCAGTGCATCAAAGTGTGAGGGAGAAACCAATGGTGCAGTGGAATCCCCAGAAATTTGGAGATGCCAGAAATGTGGATCATCTGCTGAGGGGGTTTACAGGATGTGAACAGAGCCAGCCCAAAATAATGCTGTAGGTGTGAAGCCACCCAAGCCCCAGCTTGCCTGGGGTGCTGAACACAAGCCACAAAATTTAGTAGAATTGCAGGATTTTGTTATTGTCCTGCTAGTTTCATTCCTGCTTTGGTCCAGTTGCTTTCTATCCTTATGTTCTTCTCTTTTGGAATGGGAATATTAATTCTGGGCCATTGTATGTTGGAAGCGCTTGACTTTCCTTTGTTTTTTCACATAAGATCACAGCTAAGAGTTTGCCCTGAGTCTCAGAGGACTTTAGACTTGGACTTTTTAAAAGTGAAACCGCTAAGAGTTTGGTAATTCTTAAAGAAGGATTCAATGCATTTTGCATAAGGAGGTGGACATGAGTATTTTGGGAATCAGGGATGGAATGTTATGATTTGGACTGAGAGCATCGCCAAAACTCATATATTAAGATGTTGTAAAATACTGATGTACTGCTAATAGGTGGGGCCTGGTTGGAGGTGACAGATCACTGAGGTTTGACCCAAAAGAGGCAGATGTACGGGACAGGGCCTGGAAGGGTAGCTCCCCTTCCTCCCTCACTTGGTATCTGTCTGCTGTACCATTTCTCCCCAGCTGCAAAAGCACTGTGTGTTTCCCATCATTGCTGGCCCTCCATAAATGCACTGAGACCTTCTGAAATTGTGAGCTAAAATGGATCTTTACTTCCTAAAGTTGTGGAGGTTGGTATTCTGTCCCAGCAACAGGTAAGTAACAAAATAACTATGTATCAGAGGGCTTTTTGTTTCAGAGAGGTGATTGAGAATTATATGACTGACACAAACCTTAATTACCCATCAATAGACCAGTGGTTACACAAACTGTGGTACTTATACACAATGGAATACTATGCATCTGTAAGGTCCCACAGCGTGGAGATTTCCACAGACAAATGGAAGAAACTTGAGAATATCATGCTTAGTGAAGTGCGTCAGAAGCAGAAGGTGAAACATCGGATGGTCTCTCTGATATGAGAGACCCAGACCACAACCATCTCATGGAACTTTAAACAAAAGACAAAGGGAAAGAGGGAAAGAGGGGGAGGGGGGTGAAGGAAGGGAAGGAAGGGTAGGGAGAGGGACAAAAGGAGAGCGGGAAAGCCCTTGTCACTTTGACAAGGAAAGTATGTGCACAAAATGCTCAACTACATTGTAAACCTTAAATTCTGCACTTGTACATATCAATAAAATGGGGGTAAAAGCTGATGTAGCTACATTAATATCTGTCTTCTCTAAGGAAAGCATTATACAGATTAATGATAACATAATTAAACCACTGGTAAGATATGCTAATTTCAAATTTTCTTATACCCTAATAACATATCTTTAAAATAAAAACCAAACTTACCAGAACTTAAAGGACACACCCAAAAATTCAGTCATGATGGAAGATATCAACATATCTTTCTCAACACAATCTAGACATATTGGAAAGATCTCCTTGCCTTTCTTACCCTAAGGGAGCAGAATGGAAGTGTTAGATTTTCTCATTGGCAATCTTCAGACTTTAGGTCTGGAGCAAAGTTTTCACAAATAGAGGCTGTCATCGCAGCAATTCTGAGCTGTCCGGTAGAAGCAATTGGAGGAGTTTGATGTGCGTCATGGGTACCTGTGCACGTATCGGTCAACCTCTGAAAGGTAATAAGCTCTGCTATTCTGTTTCAGGTGTTGATTATACCAAGAGGAATATTCTTGTTCTCAAGAATCCAATTCGAGATGTAAACATAAGCAAGTATTGAATAAGCAATACATGATCTACTAGCACAGAGGGTACTGTCTGTTGCAAGTAATATTAATTGATTATGTACAATTTTACATAGATTTTTCAAATATCTTTTGCAAATAGTATGAACTGATTAGGTGCAATTTTATGTATATGATTATGTACAATTTTACATAGATTTTTCAAATTTCATTCATTTTGAAGTTTTTATACATTTATAGTTAATTGGAATAAAGTACTTCTAAGGCAAGTTAAAGTCTGTTGATTTATTTATTTAACCATCAAGAAAGATAACATACTAAACCTTGGGAATATGAGGGGGATGTCTTTGAGTACATTGTCTAGAGATGAGATGAATAAAAATGTCCCCAAATAATTATTCATACAGGATTTTGAAGATAGTATTAATAAAATGAAGTAAAATTTAAATTTCTTTTTACTCTATATACTTTACAATGTTAATTCAGATATATTTGGTTAGGTAAAATATTATTTCAGATAATTTCATCTTTTGGGTTACTTTTTAAAGAAGCTACTAGGAAAATTGAAAGTTACATACACCCTTTGCATTTTTATCACTAGCATTTATTTCTATTGAATTTGCTGTGGCTCCAAAGGCTCACAGGGATCCTAGTGGAGCGACTTCACCTAGCTGAGGAGCCCCATGTTAATGGCATGACTGAAAAGCTGACTCTTTCTCTATGGCAGTTTTGAAACACAGTAACAAACACAATAGATTTGAGTCATGGTTACCTATGCACATATCAGTCAACCACTGAAAGGTGGTAATCTCTGCCCTCAAAACAAGAATTTGGCTCAAGAGAGAATCGTGAAATCTCAGGTGGGATCTGTGGGTGGTCACTTCTGAGGAGACAGGTAGAGATCACAACAAATCTGCTTTTCAACCAGGGTGACATTCTGTTTTCAACAGGCCCAGTGTGTGATTGTCCTCATTTATTTCTTCACCATGTGTTCTGTGGTACTTCCTTATCAACTGAGTTAGTTAGGTGCTTCTCTGTTCCCTGTACCTTCAATCAAGACCTTAATCTATATAATGGATAATAGAAAGGGCCAGTAAAGTTGACAGGAAAAAGAAGAAAGAAGATTTTGTGGGAGCACGCTGTATTTATGAGTAGCAAGGGATCTCCTGAACTCATTGAACACACAGCCCAGACCAGTAACGTAGAACCAGAAAGCGTGAGAATTGCCCAGTTAACACAAAGGGAAGAGCAAGCAACAGCATTGTTGTGATTGTTTTCATGACAGTATTTTTTTATGAGGACTGAACAAGCTAACACAGTTATAGTGCCATGCGTTGTACTCAATGGGAAATTCTTTCCTCCTTTCTTTCTTCTGTTTGTTTGTTTGTTTGTTTGTTTGTTTTAAGATAGGGTCTTGCTCTGTAGTCCAGACTGGTCTTGAGCTCACTGTAAAGCCCAGGCTGTTCTCAAACATACAGCCATCCTCTTGCCTCAGCCTCCCAAGTGTGGATACCATCACGTCCAGTTTATGTGGTGCTGGAGAATTGAACCCAGGGCCTCACACTTGCTAGGCAAGTACTCTAACCACTGAACTATGGCTCCAGGCCCTCTCTTTCTTTTGAGAAAGAAGGTGAACTGGACCCATTGGATAGCTGGGAAGAAAGTTAAATTAACAATAAAATGACTGTTTTGATTTTTGTTTGCATAAAAACATAAATCATATCACCAAAAAAGAGGTTTGGTTTTGTTTTTGTTTTTAGGACCACATTCTCCATTTTCTTTGTAAAATCCTTGGCTGTAGCTATGGATATCATCACCTGTACTGTGGTCTTGACTGGAGCCATGCATGATCTTTTCTGTATGACAGTGGTTCTCATCGTGTGGTCCTCAGGCCAGCAGCATCAGCATCTCCTGGGACATGCTAGAAATGCAGATTCTTGGACCTCACCCCAAAGTCACTTAACAGAATCTCTGAGAACCCAATAAACTGCTTTAGCAGTCCTCCAAGTGGCCAGTGTAGACCAAACTGGAGATCTGCTGACAGGGGTCCCCAGCCTGAGCCACCAGTACCTGTTCACTGCACACTGCAGCTCCTCAGGGAGTTCGCACTCTCCTTTCTCTAGAACATTGGCCTCAACTTCCAAAGGAAGTTTGTACTGTCGTGCTGTAATGTAGACACACCCGAGGTGACTCACGTACAGTTCTAACCTGGTCACGGAACCATTGCGTGCGAGAGACAGTGGGCTTGAGTGCCACGTGAGGATGGAAGATTTGCCGTTTGTTTCATCTTGCCAGTGAGAACATAGTACATATATTTTCTGTAGTGAGTTGAAGTCTTACAAAACTCCTTTATCTTCACAAAAAATAATGATAATCCCTTTCAGGACACTGGTGACATCTGAAGATTTGTCTGTTTGTGTTCTTCCTGCCCGGGGTGAGGGCACCTATAGCTTAATTGAATGAATCTGAAAGACACATCCCCTTCATTAAAAACCTCCTTGTCCTGGCTGGTGGCATAGCACATCGGTTAAAGCACTTGCCCAGCAAGTACAATATCCCAGCACCACATAAACCAGGGGTGGTGGCACCTGCCTATTGCCCTGCACTCAGGAGGCTGAAGCTGGAGGATTGCTGTGAGTTTGAGGCCAGCCTAGGCTACAAAATTAGTTTGGGACAGCTTAGACTACAGAGCAAGAGCCTGTCTCAAAAAGAAAAGAAAGAAAGAAAGAAAAAGAAAGAAAGAAAGAAAGAAAGATAGATAGGAAGGAAGGAAGGAAGAAAGAATACCAAAGCAGAAAAAACTTCCCCTCTCACTGGCTCCCTGGAAGCTAGATTTTTTTTTTTCTCCTCCTAAAACACTAGTGTATTATTGTAGCTTCAGAAGTGTTGCTGAGTTTTTAGAGAACCTCTGGGAAAATGAGATAAGACTGAAAGTCCTCAGGAATGGCCTGCTCCCTTTAAGACCACAAGAAACTCTTAGGTACACTAAAATGTTTTCCTTTAATTTTTAATTTTTGTTTTACGATAAGGCTAATTAAAGCAACACCTGTTTGGAATGATAGAGTTGGTGCTGGGTCAACATTTCCATTGGTTTATATTCCAGCTGTGAAAACTCAATTTGAACTAAAACATGGGTGTATAATATCCAAACCCGGGGGAATTCAAAAGAAACACTAATATACCAGCGTGCAGATTAGGGGTAAAACAAATAGGAGCAAAGTGGTTTCAGGTGCTGTTTAGCACTTGCGTAGTATGCAAACTGGTTTTCTTTCTCTCTTTTATTAATGACCACAGTTTGTAAGCCTTCGGCTCCTCATGCAGGTAGGATGCCTTTGGGTATTTACTGTGAAGGAGTGCAGGCCAGTGAGTCTATGTAAAATCCTAGCTACTGTGCAGAAGTGGTAATAAGCTTTCTCTCATCAACGAGTTCTTAAGATGTAAAATGGCCAGTCCCATGTTTGTCTGGGTTGAAGAACCCCAGAAGCACCCCGATGTGAAATTAATGATGTCTTAAAGACCAGTGGCTGTTCTGTCCTTCTCTTGGGAAGTTATGAAGCTGGGTGATATTTGCATATTGTGAAAAGAAACTGGAACTTTGGTTTGGGCCGGAAATAACTTGAGAGATTAGACGGAACCTGCTGCCTTGCGGTTCTTTTTAATCCCCACAGGAGGGCAAATAAGAGAAGATGGACCTGGAGCTGAACCTGGAGCCTCCTGCTCAGCTCAAAGACACCGGAAACCTGGGAAGCTCTATGGATCCTCTACAGTGGGAGAAGCAGAGTTGGAAAACTACTGTCCTGCCAGTGCTGTGAGCAGTGAACCTAGTCCTAAGCTTCTTTTGGATGCGTGCTTTTTGAAACAAAATTTGACCGGTGAAGGCAAAAGGTGAAATAATGTATTCAGCACGCTTTGCTGGAAGTCATATTTTAAAAATCCTGGTTTCCAAGAGGAGAGTGTTAGGAAAGGACCAGCAGCCTAGCAAGGTTCTAGCTGAACTCATGGCAGAATTCTGTGTGGAACCTGTTGTGGTTTGGCTCTGGAGTATCCCCCCAAAGTCTCATGTATTTTAATGTTATGGATTGTCTATGGAGTCATGTAATGTTGGTGGATTGGGGTATGGCCTGGAGGGGTGGATTGCAGTTGTTGGAATTAAGGGCATGTGAGTTAAGACTAAGGGCCTGTGAATTAAGACTAAAGGCGTGTGAGTTAAGACTAAGCATGCTAGTGGCCACACCTTCAATACCTGGATACAGGAGAGACTAAGACTGGGACTTGGACTAGTTTCGATGAGTCTGGCTGGCCTGTCTGTGTGTGACATCCTGAGAAGCTGCCTCCACCTCTCTCTCTGCCATGTACTTCAATTGCTGCCAGCCGCCCCTGCATGGACTGTGACCATCTGAAACTGTAAACTAAAATAAACCTTTCCTTTCCTAAATTTGTGCGTGTCAGGTATTGAGTCACAGCAATGAAAAAGTAACTAAGACAGAACCTTTTGTAAATCACTAAATCATTACATTGCAGAATTTTTCCCAGGGAAAGTTCTACTAAGTACATAGGTCTACCTCCTTCCCTCCATTCCCCTCCCTCCCTCTCTTCCTTCCTTCCTTCCTTCCTTCCTTCCTTCCTTCCTTCCTTCCTCCCTTCCTCCCTCTCCTCTTCCTCCCTTCCTCCTGCACTCTCCCTCTCTCTTCTCTTTCTCTCTCTTCCCTCCCTCCCTCTCCTACTCTTTTCTTAGGGAGGGAGGAATCAAGAGAAATGACGGATTACAAATTATTTTGGAGACTGGCACACTACAGTTAAACCTACTGGAAGAGTCCAAGACAACATAGAATAAAAGCTACTGTGTTGGCAGCACTTAGGGAAAAGGGAAAGATTTTTCCCAGAACCATTAGAGAAGTTGCATAGATTGCATACAGATAGCGTTAGCAGCGCTTCATGTAACCTATGTCTTCAATTTTCTTTTCTTCTCAATTTTCTTACACTCCAGGCTTTCATGTCTCTCCAATGTTTCTTATCATTCTGGAAAAGTATCTGTTTGATCTAAAGTCACCAAAAACTGTTCACCCTGGGAAAGCTGTCACAGATTATGCCATCTGCCTTCTGGCTTTGAAGTTGAAACTTCGAGTTTAAACTTAGACCCTAGATTTCAAGCCAGACTCTTTGGACTGCAATTGGAGATAATCAGTTATTCCCCTGATGGTAAATAAAGACACTGACTGTGTCCATCTGGGTATCTCTTGCTTTCTCTCTGGAATTAGGGGGAGCCAGAGAAGCTTCCATTGCAAGACCTCACTGTGGAGCCCGTGGCCATCCCTGAGAGAACTTTGTAAGCAAAGGTCTGTGCTTTCCCGCCATATTCTAGGAATTGCCCACCAGATAGCAAACTCTTTACCTGAAGGTGTCATTGGTGATTGAAAACATCTTGGAGTCTAGCTTCTCCTGAGACTTTTGTTTAATTATGGGTTAAAATGGTGTCAAAGTTGTGTTCCTGATGATTGGACTTCAGGTACTAGGGTGAGGGTAACTTTCACAACTCTCCAACCTGCTCTAACCACACAATGTTGGCTGCCTCCTCTACCTTCAAATTTGACCCTCAGTCTTTTCTTTTTTCACCATCACAGCATATTAGTTCTATAAAGAAGTATCTTCATAATAATGAGAAGAAACAGAAGAACATTAGGCACCGTCCAAAGAGCTTTGCACTAAAAATTTCTAAGACAGACTTACTTCAATTATTTGGTCTCTCCGAGATGTTAGAGATTGTTGAAATAATGAGGGAATAGTAACATCTTAGTACTAAAGCCATATTTTCTATACTACTTACGCAAGCAGAAGTAGCAAAAAAGATTCTTTGTAATGTTGTACACACTGGTTGTTAAGTTGCAGAAAAATAAGATTCACATAGGGAGTGGGAGACCCACAGGTGGTTATGGCTTATCCCGTGCTGTGGACGTTATAAAGCTTGAGCGAATTCAGGAAAGGAGGTGGGGGTAATGAATAGCTTTTGTTTTCAGTTTGACAAGTTGGTGATGGCCAGCGAATACTCTGGAGACCCAAGAAGCCATCTGTCATGTGAGCTCAACAGCAAGCTAACCCCACTTGAGGGGACAAGGTGGAGGCAGCCACAGGCTGCCAAGCTTCCTGCCCTCCGGGAAGAAGCACACGGCATCTCTGGAGAGGTGGGAAGCCCCTTCGCCTCCTCTTTCCACTGGGTTTCCCCACATTTGTCTGCCACAACTCACCAAGCTGGAATTTGACCTGTGTTGCCCTAATTCTTTTTCCATGTGACTCTCCTGAGATATAGCTTCCCTTCAACATTCCCAAAGCCAATCACACAGATCTATGACTCTAACAGAGAAGCCCCAGAAACTAATCAAATAGGGGCTCCTTATTAAAGCAGCTGGTAGATTGAACTGAATTAAGGATCAGTCTAACTCCTTCCTTTTACCAAGGTTGAACCTGAGGCTGGAACTTGGAAGGGTTAGCCCTGGTTCCCAGTGTGGGTCAGTGGTATATCTGATCAAGGAGGCTGTCTCTCGGCTTGTTCTTCCCTGAGAGAAGACTTCCCACCCAACCTACGAGCACAGACATGCAGAAAAGAGAGCATTCTCATTTGAACTCTCGTTTGTATTTCTGGGGATTTTCTGTGGGAAAAAAGGTAAGAAAATGGACTTTTATGAGTCAACTACTCAGACTAAGTTCTGTGCTTTCAAGCCACAGCGGAGGCTCCTGGCCTCAGGGCCGAAGAGCAGTCGGGGAAGGAAGCCGTGTGCCCCGATGCTGCTATGTGACTTGACCCTGAGCTCCTGCTCACTGCACAGTCTGGCAATGGAAACAGAGGGAGTTTGGGGGGAGTCTTATTTCTCTCGCTGCTTTCTTTGTATGCCAGGAGCACAGGATGAGCTATAGGTTTGACCTGGAGGAAAGAAATCCTTACATTGTTTTTGGCAATTGAAAACTATAATATCGCCTGCGGCTGAATTTAAGAGCTGTTTAGGAGGTAACCAAGAATGACATGGTAACCACGTGGGCAGAAGAGGGGGAGAAGCAAGGACGAGTACTACATTGTTCATTGAGCTGCTCTGCCTAGAGTCTTGGGTAGCCCGTGCAACGTGATGGGTGAACACTCTCATGCAACACATGTTTTATTGTGCTTTACAGACTCCAGATGTAATAGTTTTAAATTGAGAGCACAGTAATGGGGATCGAAGGCTATGTTGGGAAGATCCTTCCTCACCTTAACAAGAAAATAATGGGAGAAGCTTCTCATCCGCCACCCTTACCTGACATACTTAGTGAGTCACTTCCAAAGAATAAAGGGAAAAGCCGAAACTTAACCAGAAAGAAAGGAGGCAAAAACTGCATTAACTATACAACCAAAATGAATCCACTCTGGATTGTCACGTGGTTATCATCTACCCTGACCTTGGTGTGATGAGGAGGACATCTTGTGTATTATGTCCTCAAATCCATATCCCCAGTCTGAACATAGAGCGAATTCCATTTGGGAGACACTTTGGAGACAGACCGGCCAACACCTTCAACTGTCAAGATCACGCAAAACAGAGAGACTGACCACAGAGGTCAGAGAGATGTGGCAACTAAATGCAAAGTGGTACTCTGGATGACATCCTATACCTGAACAGAGGAAAAAACAGTGAAACCCACAAGAGCCTGGAATCTAGTTGTTCCTAAAATATCAATGTTGAGTTCTCAGTTTTGACAAAATGTACTGTGGTAATGAAAGATGCTAAATGGGTGAAACTGGGCTCTCCTGGCAACTTCTCTGAAAATCCAAAATGATTCCAAAACTGAAAAGGTTATTAAAATACTCACAAGGAACCACTAGTTTCCTTTCATCGTTCCTCTCTCCTTATCTTGTTCATTCTTAACTGGTCAGCTGCGACTTTTGTCACTGAAAATCCTATTTCTCTCTTCTCATAGCTGAGAATGCTTAAGGGCCGCACTCACTGTCCATATTCACTTTCTCTCTCTGTGCGCCCCCCAGCCACTTTCTTCTAGTTTCTGCTGTGTCAGATTCTACTCTGTGGTGGACTTGACCAAAAAGACCATTTTCTTCTTGAAAACATTTTCTATCATCGGTCTAATGATTGCTGGCCCTCCCCTCCCATGGTAGCCACCCACACCCATACAACCCAAGCTCTCTGGGCAATCTTTTTCCCCTTGGGTCCAGTTCACACACCTCTACACATGATCTTTCCCTAAAAACTCTTACACCTACTAGAAATTTCTAGGTATTCATTCAAAATACTCTCAAACTAACTTTCCTCCTTCTCCTCCCCTATAAACCTTCTCCTATTCCCTGCATTGGTGAATTTTATTGCCACGCATCCATTTTTCCAAGTTCAAGTAACCTGGAAACTTTACTTGACTCAAACTTTTCCCTCAATCCCCACACTTGGGCAATTTCATTACTGTCCCCTTCTCTTGGTCTCCTCTCCTGCCTTAGTTCAGGCTACCCTACTGCTACACTCACCTCTATTTCTATGGTTTCCAGTCCATCCTCCATATTTGTGGCAATGCTATTTTTAAATGCATATTAGTTCTACAGAAAAACATGCTTCAGTTTGGTATAGTTGTACCAGTAAGCAACATATTTTGGTTATCTCCACTAGAAGCAGAAGCATAATCATAATAATGATAATAACAATATAATAATAAAATAAGAAGAAGAGGAAGTAAAAAGGAGGAGGAGGAGCAGGAGGAAGAGGAGGGGCATGGAAAGGAGGATGCCCGTGACTCCCTTTCTTAAAACTTTCAGTGATTTCTCATCACTTGGAATGGTGTGCCAAAAGTTCTCTGTGACGTATCGGAAGCCCCTACCATCTGAACCCTTTACCTCTTCAGCTACCTCTTCTCCGCCAACTTTGCCCAGTGTGCAGCCCCTGCAGACTGCTTGGAATTAATTCTCCAGTTCTCAAGTGGGTCCTGCTCCTGCTCCTTCTGGGTTTTTGTGGGGGTTTTGGCACACACAGAGGGCCCTTCTTCACCATCCACTGGCACTGTCCACTATATCTTTCAAGACTGAGCCTCATCTGGCCTCATCATCTGAGTGAACTGAGGCACAGAGCAACACAGTAGAATGCTTGCTCATTTCCAATTGGTCAACTGTGGCTTTTGTCACTGAGGATCTTGAATTGGCCATTTTTGGCTTTCTTATTTAGTTGGTACGACTCTTCGGAGAAGTAAGAGGGGCTTCAACATGTGGCTCATGGTCAACGTAATTCCTAATGGAAGGAGGAAGAAAAAACCGGAGAGGGCCCTTTGCAAGTTTGCAACAGGTGACACTAAGAGAAAAAAGCAAAACACTTCCTGAAGTGGTGGACTAGTCCCAACATTAATTTATAAATATCCACTTTGGCAAGGGGCTCCTGAAATGGAACGACTGATGGATGGTGAGGGAGTGACTGTACAGACGAGGGTGGCGCTGCCCATGACGAAGAGGAGCAGGCAAGGGTGAGTTATGGGCTCCGACTCCACCTGGGACTGCAAGTAAATAACACAGCGCCAGAGTGAGGCTGCAGATGGTTTGTATCCTGAGTGTGACCAGAATGCCACTGGTAAATCAAACCGGGCCTGCCTCTTAATGTTGTAGTGATTCTCAAACGTGCTGCAGTGTGTCATTAGATGTGCTGGTAGCCTTTCACAGAAGCAGACTTCTAAGAAAACAACTGATTCAAAATCTGGAGGCCACATCACATCTTGGCTAATGCCCACTGTGTGCTAGGAGATCATTATTGATATTTTAGGAAACCCTCAAAAAGGCTGTTTCCGATACACATGTTGACCCGTACTGTCTGTTATGAAGTGAACAATCTAGGCTGGAGTGGCTGTTGGAGAATTTGTGCCAATTCGTTGCAACTGTGGGATGTCCGGGGAATAGCTTTCAGGTGTCTGTTGTTGACTTCAGGGCCAAGGAGTGGGGGAGAGGCACCCAATTGGCCGCTTGAACTAAGTAAAGGAGGGAAAAAGAAACATCGCAGCCTCTTCCGAAAAAAGCTATGGCCTCCTCTGGACTGGAGTGATCTCTGCTTGCTTCTGGCTTGCTCAGGTCTTCACTTCACAGATCTCCGTAGCAGCTTCATCAGCCTCTGGCGTTTGCCTGGCTTTTTGGACAATCATCCACTGCATGCCTGCGCCGGCTGTCCTGTAGTCTTGGAATGGCGTTCTTCTGGCACGAGCCTGAGAGACTACTGAACCCGTTAGCTCTCCCACCTGCGCATGGCCTGTTTTGACTATCTCTCTCTCTTCAAACTTGAAAGCCCTCCAAGTCAATTCTCTTTATAACTTCTGTTAATTCTGCCTCTCTTAGAACCCTAACCAATATAGCTGGATAATACAAGGTGAGTATAGGAAGGTGAGGGGGAACTTTTTAAAAAATCTCAATCCTCATACCTGGTTTGATACCTTCCATAGGTGGCGCTACTTGAATCAGACAATATCAGGGGCTTGTTTTCACAGATGGTGTGAGAAGTATAGAAGGCTCCAGAGCCCTCTGGCACGGGTAGGTCCAAGGTGCTGTGACCCAGCTGGAAACATAAGTGAGCCTGTCCCTCGGTTGGGATCCAGAATGCCAGCACCTCCCTGAAGTAAGCAAAGCATGGGGGCATTGGCTGAAGCTCCACCATAATATAGAATGGAGGGAGTTGTCAGATGGTGTTTCTCACCCAAAACAGGAACTGGAGCAGGAGGCCAGGAGAGGCAAGAAGCCAAGTAAGAAAGGGCACAGCGGCAGAGCACAGCCAGGACCCAGCAGGGCACACTGGGCTACAGAGACCAAGTCCCATGGTGTCCCATCAGTGTACAGATGTGCGTGCCTCAAGCCAAACCACAAACGCTCTTGTCCGAGGAAATAAAGCCTTCTTGTTTCTTCCTTCATTCATAAGCTGCTGTTGAGAACTACGTATGGTCTAGAGGATCAGAAGAGAATATAAATCACTTCTCCTATCCTTGAGAAATACTGCATCAATGCATTTGCACTGACCTCACTCGTAAGGGACTGGTGTAGGGACACAGAGGTGAAAGTTACTGTCCTTGGCAAAGCGCTCACGGTCTAGCCTGCGGTGAACCATTTAAAGCTCGTGTTTTGATACAGATCATTCTAGGAACTCAGCGAATCTGCCATGGAGGGAGGTGCAACAGCTGAAGGAGGAAGAGGGGAGGAGAAGCACTGGCAGTGCTGTCCCTAGCCACATCGGGACTTCATGCTGCCAGCTTACAGACCTTGGGAGATGCTCTGAAAGCACATGCTGTGTCCACATAGCTGTGTTTCACCACTTGTCAGCTAGGTAGAGGATGTGCAGGGGAGTTCAGACCAGAAAACCAGGGAAGCACAGACAATAACAAAATCTATGCCTTAGGGCTTCCTCTTAATGTATTCGAGACACCCTATCCCTAGCATTTACACAAATCACAAGTACCACGACAAATCATACTAATTTCCAACATGTGGCCTAAAAGTGAAATGGTTCTTCCATCCATAATCTTCCCAGGCTCCTTTCTGAGGGATTCTGGCCTATCTGCTTCCTCGGGCAACACAGGACATGCCTTCTTGCATTGTTCTATTAAAAAAAAAAAAATCTGTCCTGACACCTTGGTCCTGAAACCAGGATATGGCTCTGGTCACCAAGGACCTCTCCATGTCAGAGAAGCAGGGACACTGGGACTGGCAGCTCCTGTGCTGGCACAGGATCTTATTTTTCTCGTGCTGATTTGCTGGAGAAGTGGTTGAAATGAGAAGCGAAATGCCACACTGCCCGCCCACTGAAGTCTGGGCTCAAGGGAAAGAAATGATTGCCAGAGCCCGAGCTGTTCCCAGTCCTGCCCGGCCCCTGAGCTGTCTTGAACAGGGTTGCCAAACAGCTTGGTGGAGACTGGCCTTTGGAGAGTGTGGGCAGGGGAGGGGGACAGGAACCGAGCAGTCGGCGCTTTGTCTCTATCACTTGATCAGAAGCAGCTCCCCTCCTGCAAGGCCCTGGTACCCTCTACGGCAGGCAGGGTGAGTCTTTGACTTTGCATGTGAACTTGCTGTTAGAGATGCCATTTGACCGCGTATGTGAATGTAAAGGCACATTTAATCGGATTTGGAATTGTAACCTTTTATTTGCTATTTTAGTTAGGAATTTCTTGGTGAGATCAAAATCTGGATGGAGAGCCTTTGAAAGAGGTTGTCTATTACAAATGAACGACAGGGTCTTTGCATAGACGTTTGAGTGATATTTTCACATGGACGGGTCTGTGATCAGGAGGTGACAATTCAGACATCTGACAATAACAGGTCACAGTGGGTAGAACAATATCCAGGGCTCTGTAGACTGGGAGTCAAGTTCTGGTTGTAATCAGTGTGTTCTCCATGGAAATCTGACTTCCTCAGCCTGGCTCTACCTGGGGAACCAAAGTGTTGAGCCTTTGAATCAATCTTAATTTTAGATTTTACAGTGGAGCAGACTGAGGCCTGAAGAACAGAAAACACTTTCAGAACAGACTGTGAGGGAACTGTCACTCTCCTCTCTGTCTGGCTGTCAGGCACTTGGTCTGGAAAAGGAAGAGAGGATGGAGCAGGAGGATCCTTTGTTGCCCTTAAAGAGCAGGTGGAGAGTTAGTTCCTATAACATGTCTATGTGGCTCTGCTAATCACTTTTTAAACATGCATCGCTTTGTCTGGGACCTTGACAGGACAGCAGATCTTTCTAAGATGACTGTATTGATCTTGGGCTGTGTGCAATTTATTGTCCAGAGCAGCTCAGGTCTCAAGCTAGTGCTTTCTGACTTGGGGCTTTCTTATTAATTCTGTGGTGTCAGTCTACAGGGACTCACAGGAGAGTGTAGCCTGCTTCTTGGGATCCTGGCAGTGATGTGGGCAATGAACGCAAAGTCCAAAGTCCTCTCAGTGGTGTTCAGGTTCACAGACATTTATGGGGAAGGAAAGGGATACACTTGTACAGGGTAAAATTGAAGTGACAAGGTGAGATACTAACAATTATTTGTGAAAGAAGGTATAAGTCCTCAGAGTACATTTCAAACATTTCTTAGTACTACGTTATGTAGTTTCACAATAATAACAAATAATTACAAAGCACCAATTACTACTCTTCAATCTTCCAAGTGCCTTAATTTATTGACCAACTCAAGCCATCTAGCAACTACACGTGACAGCCATTGTCCTCATTTGAAAGGGGAACTCAGGCTTGGACAGGTTAAGTACCTTCTGCAAGTTCAGAGTCAGAACATGCTAGAGCTGAAATCCAAATCCAGGCATTTTGGCTCTACGTCTGAGCTTGCAAGTACAATAGTATGCTGCCTATCCGCAAAATCAAGATCAAAGAGTGTTATAAATCTCAGAGGTCAGGGACAGCACTGTTGCCTAGCATGCATGAGGCGCAGGGTTCAAGTCCTAGCATTAAAAACAAAAAATAGGAGAAGCTCCTGTTCTAGTTTCGCCGACGATGATTATTTCTTCTTCCTCTTCTTCTTCCTGCTCCTCTTCCCCTTCTTCTATTCCTCCTCCTTCTTCTTGTATTTCTGGGAATAGAACCCAGGGCCTTCACACTGAACAACTTTCCCAGCTAGCTTTGCTTTTTGAAAGAGGGTCTCACTAAGTCGTTAAGTTGCTCAGGCTGGGCTGGAACTTGAGATCCCCTAATGAATGAGCTCCCAAAGTTACTCCTGACCATAATTCTCAAGAAGCACCTGTCTGTATTCCTTCTGTGTTTCTTCTGACTTTCATGTTCATATTTCTAAGTTCTATGTTTATCATGTGTTTTTCTTGATTTTGCAGTGTTAGGTGTTACTTGTTGACACAGTCCTGAAGCCGTAGCTCTCCTGCGCTACCCTTATGCTTGTGCTGTCAACATGAATGTCTCATCTCTGCTGTCCCCTGTTATAGTCATAGCATCATTTTTAGTTAAACCAATGTGCAGTGTCCAGAATTATATAAGTACGTAAATAATATTCAACGATGAGACACGTGGTATCCTTCTCTACAACACTCTGCAGCCACTAGTTCCTTCTTTGGTTTCATATTGTTATCTGTTTAGGTAACACTAATTCCTCCCCAGCTTCTCTAACAGAGCTATAAAGCACTTTTCAATATGACTAGCTATCTCGGGCAATCTTTGGGGATTTGCTTTTCATTGGAATCATTCCTCCTGGAGCCATCTGTTCTGTCCTCCTGTGCCAGTCAAGGTTGTTTATGCTCTAACTCTGATGTGTAGCTGACATTCTAGGATTTGTCTTCACTGTCACCCTGGGAATTCCCTTCATCCATCGCCAAGGCTGTATCCCTGGTCTCCCGGATTTCTCTGAGTTTAGACCTCTTCTGATCTCTCTCTATGAACGTGTAAAAAGAAGAAGTTTTATGGACTAAACTCTTCTGAAAACATCTTTATTATACTCTTATATGATTGTGCTTTAGTACAGATTTCTAGACTGCATAGGCTTTTCTGTTCAAGTTTGAAGGCATTTTTCCATTCTGGATGACATTCAACTCCTTATTAAAAAGCGTGAGATATTTCTGTGTTCCTGATTCTTTGTTAGGGAAGGATTTTTCTCTCTGAATACTTGAAGAACTTATTAAAATTCTTTTTGTCTTAAATTTCATAATGATACACCTTGACAGATCTTTTAAAAATTCATCTGCCAGGCATGCAATATTCTCTTTAAATCGGGTAGGTCAGTTTCTTTCTCTGGTTATTTCTTTGGATAATCTCATCAATTGCTTGTCAGTCTTCATGAGTTTATCTCTTATTTTTTTAACTTCTTATTTCCTCTTTTCATTCTTCTTTCTTGTTATGTTTCCAGATTTCCTTAGTTTAGTCACATATTTTTATATTAAAATTTTAAACACTATTTAAGTTCTATAATATTGCTAGTTTCTAAGAATTTTTCTGGAGTCTGATTAATTTCTTCCGAGAGGAATTCTCTAACCCTCTGCAGGGTGAACACAAGTCTGGCCACTGGTGCTCTGGCTGCTGAGCAGAGAGTTAGTGGACTTCAGCATGCTTTGTGCAGTGTGTGCACACCCTTTCTTTTTTATTTTGGTGTCTTGATTTCAATCCTCAGGCCTGGTGTCCCTCTGTAGAGTACCCCTGTTTGTACCTGGATGAAGGAAAGGCAGCTGCTTGGGTGTGAGCATGGAGGTCAATATGGTGCCTACGTTTTATGGAAGTTATAATCAGTCTGATCTTTGAGTTCAGTCCTCAGCAGCTGTTAGAGATCTGTGACACACTCGACCCGAGTGCCTTTCAGGGCTGTATCAATGCCTGGGTGAATCAATTGTCACTGTTTTGTCTCCCCAGTCCCTTAACTAGAAGTTGACTTCCAGTGATCACTTGGAAATCTACTTTCTAGTTCCTAAATTTTATTGACCATCTGTGCTATTGCACTTCCTTATTTCATTTTTGAGTCATTTTGAGCTCGTCAATTTTGTATTCATTTATATAAGGATATTTGGAAGTAGAGGCTAGAGATAAGTGTCTGTTTGACTTCTAACTAACTTCTTTATCTGCCTGTTGCTGGTTTTCTATGCACAAAGTGGCTGAAAAAAGTCTCTATTTTCCTTGCAAGGACTCTCCAACACATCTTCTGCATATTTTCATCAAGAAATAATTCCTGATGACTAGAACTTTGGAGTGGAGTCAGGGATGTACATGACCCAGTTTCTGCCCCTAGGAAAGGAATAACTGAGCACTCTTGCTGGCAGAGGTGCACAATGTGGGCAACACCCTGGGACAGGAAGTGACGCAGAGGCATGGGGTAGGGGAACTGAGGGTTGTTCTGGGCAGTCGGAGGTGGCCCTTGGGTGTGAGCATATGAGATGTGCCTGTAAGTGGCTGGAGCAAGTCAGCATGTGCTTTGCAGCAAAAGCAAGTAAGGCAGTAGGAAGGGAGGAAGGAGGAGACTCACCGGCCGCACAGAGGCACTTGTGAGGCTGTGTGGGGGGTGATGGAGGTGATTTTTCAAGAAAGAAAATGTAAAGTGTAGGGGTTTGGTCTCCTTGTGTTACACCTCATGTTAAGCTACAACCCCAACCATTTTTTTGAGACAGGTTCTTGCTAAGTTGGTTTGGCTGGGCTTGAACTTGCATTACTTTGGCATTAGCCTCTGTCCTGGTTTGGATCTAGAGTGTCCCCTAAAAGCTTCATGTGCCTATGTATACTGTGTAGTGCTGCTTGGGGCTTGACCTGGAGGGGCGTGTGCTGGCTCCACCCTTACTCTCAGACTTCCTGTGTTCCACCATGCTGTGAGGATCTCTCTTTCTGGAGCCCCAGTTCTGGCCCCAGACCCGGCTCCAGTCCTGTTAGAAACGGCTTGTAGAAATTTTTCTGTCCAAACAAAAGATGGACATGGGAGGCATGGATGACAGAGTATGAGGCTTTAATTTTCTTTTTGCAAAAAGGGTGACCTTCTCACGTGCAAGTGGAGAGAGACATACCAAAAACATGGTCGGTACCGACTTAAATCCCTAGCTCGCAAGTCCCTCCCCCTGCCTTTTTTTATTGGCAGGATTCACAGTCTTCCTGAGAAGATATAAGGCATTGGCTCAGGGTCAAGTTCATCACAGCATCATATCCTTGATCCCTCCTTCCTGCTTCCTGCCTTTGTCTGGTCACCTGATTGGGTATGGCGTGAAAATGTAAAGATCTGCCATCTTGAAAAATGCGTCGCTGCTACCTCTAGGTGACGCTCACAATTCCCACCATGTGATTCCACCATTTTCCAGCTGCCCACCCGTGAATGGGCTGTGACTTTGTGAAACTGTAAGCTACTATAAATCTTTCCTCCCTAAGTTGTGGATGTTGAAAACTGAGTCGCAGTAACTAAGACAGAAATCAGTACTAGAGAAGTGGGGTCATTGCTGTGACTTTACCTGACCATGTGGTCTTTGGAACAGGTTGGTGGGGGGAGTTTGGATGGGTTTGAGGATGCCGGCCGGAGAAGCCTTTGAATGCTCTGAACCAGTCTTGATGGGTGATTCTGGTCTGAGCTCAGATGACCAGAATGCTGGTAGAAGTGTGGATTGGAAAGACCTGGCTCAAGAAGTTTCAGATGAGAAGGAGGACTGTATCGGCAAGTGGTTTAAAAACCAAGCATGTTATCCTCTGACAAAAAGTTTGTTAGCATTTTGTCCCTGTCCAGAGACTTTACCTGAAACTGAGATTAAGGGCAGTAGACTACTTAATTTGGTGGAGGAAATCTCAAGGCAGCCCAATGTCCAGGCTGTCACTTGGCTGCTGTTCGCAGCTTTTTGCCAACTCTATGGTAAAAGCCAGGATAAAATGACGGAGGAAAATTATATAAAACGTTGGCAGTGAGAGCCAGACCAAAATGGTCTGCAGTGGTGGGGCCTAAGAGCACAGGGAAGTTAAAGAGATTAGCATTAAAATGAAGCCAAATACTTAGCATTAGGATTAGAAGAAAAATGCCTTGAGGGCATCTCAAAAAATCAACAGGACCCCACCCTTTACCTCAAGACCCCACCCTTCACCAACTCAGGAGTGGAGATGTGAAAGACTTTGCTCTGAGAAGTGTATCCCAGGGCCAAAGGAAAAAAAAAAAAATGTCTTCCAGAGTGCAGCCACCTAGACTTCGATCATCTAAGAACTCAAAGACTTCTGCCGCACTTGTCCAAAGGGATCAGGCCAGTGGCAGATTTTGGCAATACCCACACAGTCCTGGCTTCAGGCTTACAGAGTTCAAGAGTTTGTGGAGGCTTCCGCCTAGATTTCCGAGGAAGGCGTTGGGGGCCAGGCAATGTGCCCCTAGGAAGGCAATGTGTGGAGTTGTAAAGGAGAAGCGAAGGGTACTGTGGAGAACCTAGACATCTGGAAAAGCCGGGAGCATGGCTCACCTGCTGAGGAAAGCTGCAGGCCAGGAGTGGATCCAGCCCTAAAGCAGAGGAGATGGAGGTTGCCGCCAGCAGCCATGCTGTAGGGGTGGGGCCACCCAAGCCCTTTGCAGTTCATATGTGTACCCCATGTGCTGGATACAGGACTACGGGATTTAACTCTTGCCTTGCCAGGCTGGTCTTGGTCTTATTGCTTTTTATCCTCTTTTTAAAATTTAATTTTATTTTGGTAAAAAAGAAATTCACATGATAAGAAATATAACTTTTTTTGTAAATACATGAATTCCAAATTCTGTAATACATTAGTACCATGGGATTGGGGAATTAGTGAGTGTCTATGTCCACCCCTTTTTCAGAGGTTCACCCCTTTCCTGTCTGACCATTGCCTCTCTTTCTACCCTGCCATTCATGTTGAGACCTTTTTATGTTATTATTTTTGTTCATTTCATAAGAGGGACACATATCTATAGTCAGTCTTTTGTGCTTATTCCAATTCAGTGAGCATTATTGACCCTAGGTGTCCCCATTTTTGTTCAAATGCCTCATATCTATCTTTGTTTATGGCTGCATAGTGTTCCATTGTGCATAGGTACCACGTCTTTAACCATTCCTGAATGGATGGGCAGGTAGGTTGCTTCCAGGATTTGGGTATTATGAATTGTGCTGCTATAAACATGGATATGTATGTGTCTCTTTGGTATATTGACTTCATTTCTTCTGGGAATATGCCTACTAGGGCAGTAGCCGAATCAAATAAAATTCCCATTTTCAGCTTTCTAAGAAACCTCCCGACTGCCTTCCATAATGGTTGTACCAGCTTGTCTTCCCAGCAGCAGTGGGTAGAGTTTTTTTTTTTCCCACATCCTCGCCAGCACTTGCTTTCTTTTGAGTTCTTGGTATAGGCCATTCTCAATGGAGTGAGGTGAAACCTCAGCGTTTTTATTTGCATTTCTAGAATGGCCAAGGATGAACAACACTTTTTCATATGCTTGTTGGCCATTTGTACTTCTTCTTAGAAGTTTCTTTTCATTTCAGCTGCCCTCTTCTTGATGAGATCATTTATTTCAGGGGCTTTTTGTTTTTCAGTTCCTTGTATACTCTAAATATTAATGCTTTGTCTGAAGTGTTACAGGTGAATAGCCTTTCCCATTCTGGGCTCTCTTCACCTTGCTGAATGTTCCTTTTGCTGTGTAGAAGCTTTTCAATTTATTGTAGTTCACTTGGTGATTTTTGATGAGATTTCTTGTTGGCGATTTGTTCAAAAAATATTTTCCTGTCCCTATATCTTCTAGGGTCTTACCTATCTTGTCTTCCAGTAAGCACAGTGTTTCCATTTTGATGTGCAGTTCTTTGGTCCATTTGGATCTGATTTTAGTGGGTGGAGACAGGCATAGGTCTAGTTTCATTTTCCTGCGTGTGGAGATTGAGTTTTCCCAGCACCATTTGTTGAAGACGCTGTCTTCTCTTCAGTGGATTGCTTTGGTCTCTTTGTCAAAGATCATTTGACTAGAGGTGTTTGGGTTTGTTTCAGTATTCCCAATTCTGTTCCACTGATCCTGCTGTCTGGTCCTATACCAGTACTGTATAGATGTACTCACTGTGGCATTACAGTAATTTTTGATGTCTGGGATTGTGATTCCTCCAGCTTTGCCCCTGTTACTCAGAATTGCTTTAGAGATTCTGGGTCTTTTCTGGTTCTGGATAAATTTAAAAATTTTTTTCCAGTTCAATAAAGAATATAGTTGGTGTTTTGATTGGTATTGCATTGAGTCTGTAAAGTAGCTTTGAGAGTACGGCCATTTGACAATATTAGTTCTTCCTATCCAAGAACATGGGATGTCTTTCTATTTTCTAAAGTCCTCTTCAATCTCTTTATTTAGGGGTTTGTAGCTTTCTTTGTTGAGGTTTACTCCTAAATATTTTACTTTCTGCTATTGCGAAGGAGGTTGTTTTCTTGATTTCTTTCTCTTTGGAGTCGTTATTGGTGTATAGGAATGCTATAGATTTGTGGGTATTGATTTTATAACCTGCTACTTTGCTGAATTTACTTATTAGTTTTAAGAGTCTTTGGGGGAATTTTTGGGTCTTCTATGTAGAGTGTCATGTCATCTGCAAATAGGGATATCATTACTTCTTTCCTCCCGATGCTCATTCCTTTTATTCCTTGGTCTTGCCTGATGGCTCTTACCAAAATTTCAAGCATCATGTTAAATAGTACGGATGACAGTAGGTATCCTTGTCTTGTCCAAAGGGATCAGGCCCTGAATTTAGTGTGAATGCTTTTAGTCTTCCTCCATGGTGGAGTATATTGGCTGAGAGGCTGTTGTAAATAGCTTGAATCATATTGAGGTAGGGTCCCTCTATTTCTGTTTTTTATCATAAATGGGTGATGGATTTTGTCAAATGCTTTCTCTACACCTGTTGAGATGATCATATGATTTTTATCTTTGCATCTGTTAATGTGGTATATTTATTGATTTGCATATGTTGAACCATCCTTGCATGCTTGGGATGAAATCCAGTTGGTCATGGTGTATAATCTTCTTTATGATTTGCTGTATTCTGTAGGCAGGAATTTTATTGATTATTTTTGCACCTATATTCATTAGGGATATTGGCCTGTAGTTTTCTTTTTTGTTGGATCTTTATCTGGTTTTGAAACTAGAGTTATGCTTGCTTCAAGAAATGAATTGGGCAAATTTTCTTCCTTTTCACTTTCTTGAAAAGTTTGGTGAGCATCGGTACTAAATCTTTCCTAAATTTTTAATAAAATTCTGCTAGGATTCCATCAGGTCCTGGGCTCTTCTTGATTGGAAGTGTTATTATTACTTCCTCAATTTCAGAGGTGGATGTTAGCACAGTAAGATGTTTAATTTGTTCTTCATTCAGTTTGGGTGGTTGATGTATGTTTAGGAATTCATTCGTTTCTTTTAGATTTGTAAATTTATTGGAGTACATATTTTCAAAGTTGCTTCTTATTGTCTTCAGATTTCCTTGTTATCTGTTGTAATTTCACATTTTTCATCCCTGGTTGTATTGATGTAGATTTTCTCTTTCCTTTTTTGTGAGTTTAGCGGGGGGGGGGGGGGGGGGGGGTTATCAATCTTGTTTATCTTTTCAAAAAACCAAGTTTTTGTTTCATTTATTTTTTGATTTATTTTTAGTTTCTATTTCATTGATTTGTGCTCTGTTTCTTTATAATTTCATCTCATCTGTTAGATTTGGGGTTGGCTTGTTCTTATTTTTCTAGTGCATTGAGTTGTGAGGTTAGATTATTTATTTGGGTTTGGTTGGTTCTTTTAATGTGTGCATTTATGGAAATGAATTTTCCTCTTAACATTGCCTTCATTGTGTCCCAGAGGTTGCATTGTGATGCGGTGCCATTTTTGTTGGTCTCTGTGGACTTTTTTTATTTCTTCCTTGATTTCTCCCATAACCCAGTGTTTATTTAGAAGAGTACTGTTTGGTCTCCAACGGTTTAAGTTGTATCTTTTGATCATGTTGTAGTTGATTACTATGATCTGACAAGGTACATGGGATTATATCAATTTTCTTGAATCTGTTTAAGCTTGTTTTGTGGCCTAGGATGTGATCTATTTTCAAGAATGTTCCATGAGTGGCTGAGAAAAATATGTATTCTGTTTTTGTTGGATTAAAAATTCTGTGTATGTCTGTCAGATCCATTTCTTCTATGATGTAGTTCAGATCTGCTATGCCTTTGTTGATTTTGTGTCTAGTTAACCTGTCTTCTTGAGATAGAAGGGTGTTAAAGTTCTCCACTATTTCAGTCTTGGAGTTTATGTTTTTTTGAAGTCCAGTAGCTTTTGTTTTATGAAACTGTGTGCACCGTTGTTCGGGTCACAGATGTTTATGATTGCCAGTTCCTCTTCTTGGATTGTTCCCTTTGCAAGAATGAAGTGACCTTCTTTGTCTTTTTTGACCAGTTTAGCCTTAAAGTCCACTTTGTCAGCAAAGAGTATCGCTATCCCTGCTTTTTCTGTGTGTCCCCCGGTTGAGTGGTAGAACTCCAGCCTTTAATTTTGAGTCTGTGTTTATCTTCATGCTTGAGATGCGTCTCTTGCAAGCAACATATGGTTGGATTGTATTTTTTTAATCCAGCTAGCTGATATATGTCTTTTGATTGGTGAGTTGAGGCCATTAGCATTTAGGTTTATGATTGATATGTGTGTCGTAAGTCCTGCCATTTTGTAATCCAGTGGATATTCAACACTTTCATTTACTTATTTTTTAGATGTTCTCTCTTTTAAGTATTAACCTGTCACAGCGTTCTTTCTTGTGGTTGTTTCCTGTTTCTCTACTCAGCAGACCTTTTAGAATTCTTTACAATAGTGATGGTTTGGTTGTATTAAATTTCTTCCAGGTGTCTGTCGTGGAAGGTTTTTCTTTCATTGTTGACCTTAAATGATATTTTTGCGGGGTACAAAAGTCTTGGTTCACAATTACTATCTTTTAAGGCTTTGAGGACTTCATTTCAGGCTCTTCAGACTTTTAAGATTTGTGTTGAGAAGTCTGTTGTGAACCTAATAGGTTTGCCTTGATATGTCACTTACCTTTCTTCTCTTACAGATTTTTGAATTCTCTCTTTGCTTTGTGTTTCCATAAGTTTTATTATAATATATCTAGGAGAATTTCTGTTTTGGTCATATCTAGTGGGTGTACGGTATGCTTCTGTTACTTGTGTATCTATTTCATTTTCTGTGTATGGGAAATTTTCTCTTTTGACTTCAGCAACAGATATTTTAGACCTTTAGTATGGATTTCCATTATTTCTTGTATTCCTGCTATTTTGAGATTAAGTTTCTTTGTGTCTTCTATAATCTGTAGCATTCCATTTCTTGTTGACGTTGAATTATTTCATGTTTGTTAACATTGTGGTCTATTCTTAGATTTTTGTCCTCTAAATTAACATTTAATTCTCTTCTTATTTTGTGTCATTCTCTTCCCTGCGCTTTCAATGGAAATTTTCATCACTCGATGCTTTCATTCTTTCATCTTTTCATAATTTTGGAATTCTGCAGTGAACTTGTCATTCATGTCCTGTACTGACTTCTGTAGTTCTGCTAGTTTTGCATTTGTGTCTTCCTTAAGTTCTTTGGTTAAATCTTTTCTAAGTTCCTCAAGTATTTTGCATAAATTACTGTCTGTGACTGTCTTCTACTCTTTAAGCAGCTTGTGTATTTTGTTGGAGTTAGACTTGTGTTCTTCCAGTAGGCTAATTAATTTTATCTCAAAGTTGAATAATTTTGGATCTTCCTCTGGTTCTGAGTCTTCCTAGGTGGGCTGGAAGGTTTCTGCAGCATCTTGCGCCCGTGTTTTGACATCTTGCTGTTGATTATTCTTTTGGCTTTCTGTGGTTACTCTTTGACAACTCTCTATTTTTTTGAGAGTGAAGAGTGTTTCTCTATGGGTGTGTACTATCCTGTCTGTGTTACTGAGGTGGGATTCCTTGTTGCAGGACATCTAGTTCACTCTTTCCTTCTTGATAGTTGCTACTAGGTCAGGTCTGTTTTTGAGAGGTTTTTCTGCTATTGAATCTTTCTGGCTTGGCGCCTCTCACCTTCTGGCAGATCATGCAGGGAGTGGATACCACTGGTTGCCTCCAGTGATAGGTGATGATTAAGCCCACCTTTGTGGGTTCTGAGGTGCAGTCAGGGGTCTGGGTACAGCAACATAAATGCCTCTGGCTTGCAGCAGATATGGGTGCTGAGCAGGCTCCATTGCATTGGTTCTGAGTTTTAGGAAAAGATCTGGGTGCAGTTACCTGCAGCTGCAGCTGTGATGGGTCTAGAGTAGGGCCAGTTGTGCGGGCTCTTATGTGCACGCAAGGGGGCTGGGTGCGGCTTCCTGGATGCCTCTGGTGCACACCAGCAATGAATGGAGGTTAATCCCAGTTGTGCAGACTCAGATGCAGGTAGGCATCTGGGTGTGATGTCTATATGATTCTTAATTATTGATAATTAGCTGTTCTACTAAGAGGGGGTATTGGAGTAGGTGGGGAGTAGACTATAAGTGGAGCTTAGCTTTAGGTATCAACCAAGAGGAGAGTACTTACGTGGTAGTGGAGAAGCTGTCAGTACTCTTACCCCAGACTGAAATTAACAGGGAAGAGCACTATGATCAAGATTCTGAAGAGTTGGGGAGAGTTGAGAGTGAAACGGGGAGAGGGTAGCTTCCAGATCTGTAGAATACTTTAGAATGCATGGTTCAGGGAGCTAATAAAGAGAGGGAGTGATTTAGCAACTAACTGATATGTAGCTAGAAGGAGTTGAAAGGAGAAGAAAGGGAAAACAAAAGGGAGAAGAAAAATGAGAACAAAGAGGGATACCAAAAGAGCTTGCCAAAAAGGAGTCGATGGAAATTAGAAAAAAGAAGGGAGAAAAATTAGAAAGAAAAAAGAAAAGGAAAAAAATGTAAATAAAATTAAAAATGTAATTAAAAGGTGAAAAAGAAAAAAGAACAAATAAAAGTATAAAAAGAACAAACCGAAGAAGAAAAGAAAAATAAATGAAAAAAAAGAAAAAAGGGGAAGAAAGAAAAAAGCTAAAAAATGACAAAAGGAAAACAGAAAGGGAGGAGAATAAAAAAGTAACAAGAGAAGAAAAGGAAAAGGAAAGAAGAAGCCAAAGAGAAAGAAAAGACAAAACGTAAAGGAAAGAAAACTTGATCACTTTCAGGAAAGGGAAGGAGCTAAACTTAAAAAACAATAAATCGTAGACCAAAATGTAACATCACAGCACCACAACTTCCAAGGCCGGAGATTTCAGTGGGTGGAGAGACTAAATCTGTGGCAACTGATGGCAGCAGGTGGAAAGACCTGGGCTTACGTCCACAGCAAATGCTGGTGGTGCGTGGGGGTCACTGGCCCAGATCTGAGGCTAAGGATGGTGGCAGGGTGTGGCTGCAGGTGTGAAGACCTGGCCTGGATCCACTGCAGGGGCAGCTCCTCAGCAAGCATGGTGGCAGGTCGGGGGACAGGCTGTTGGGGAAGGAGGCAAGGCTACAAAGCACAGGTGAGCTACGATGGTGGTGGGTGGGGTAGCTGGGGGGCTCAGTCCACAGTGGGTGAAGGTGGTGGGTGGTAAGACCTAGGCTTAGTCCACAGGGAGTGAAAATGACAGGCCTGGAGGCCCTGGCCTATAGCCAGCAAGTGCTGACACTGGCTGCTGGCTGGAAGACCGGGCTGGGCCTAAGCTTACTGCAAGCAATGGTGGCGGGCAGGGACACTCTAGCCTCCATAACAAGCTATGGCCATAGACAGAGAAACTGGTTCCAGCTCTGCTGGGAGGGATGGCTGTGGGCAAGGAAGCACCAGCCCAACTGCACGGCACCTGACTGGTAGCTGGGGGCGAGACTCAGGCCTAGCTCCTTGGTGAAAAACGTTGACACCTGGTGATCTGTGATTGCCCCCACAGCAAGCGATGGTGGCTGAAGCGGAGATGAAGACCCAGATTGTACTGGAGCGATGGTGATGGTAGGTGGGGGGATACCTGGGCTCAGTCCTCAGTGGGTGAAGAAGGCAGGCGGTAAGGCAGTTGGAGGCAGGTGGGCTGAGTCTGCAGTGAGTGAAGACTGTGGGCCTGTAGGCCCTGGCCTGTATCCATGGTTAGTGCTGGTGCTGGCATTGGGCTGGAGACCTGGCTGTGCCTATGTCCCATGCAAGCGATGGTGGTGGGCAGAGATATCCTGGCATTCACAGAGGTATCACTTTTTATCCTTTTATTCCTCCTTTTTGGAATAGGAATGTTTACTCTGTGCCATTGTGTGTTGGAAATGCTTAACTCTGGTTTTCAAGGAAACTTGCAGCTGAGAGTTTACCTTTCATCTCAGAGGAAACTTTGCACTTGAACTTTTATTTTTGAGACAGGGTCTCACTCTGTAGTGTCGACTGGTCCTGAACTCACTATGTAGCCCAGGCTGGCATTGAGCTCACAGCAATCCTCCTACCTTAGGCTCCCAAGTGCTGGAATTACAGGCATGCACCCCCCACACCCAGCTTTATGTAGTGCTGGAAATTGAACCCAGGGCCGAGTGCCTGCTAGTCAAGCACTTTAACCACTTTACTATTCCTCCAGCCCTTGACTTGAACATTTTAATAAAGTTGGAACTGTTAAGACTTTGGTAACGCTTGGAAAAGGACTAAATGCATTTTGCTAAAGGGAGTAGACATGAGTCTTTCAGGGGCCAGGGCAGAATGCTGTGGTTTGGATCTGGAATGTACCCCAAAAACTTCTTGCACCTATGTATACTGGGCAGTGTTGGGAGGTGGGGCCTGGCTGAAAGGGGCAGATGCTTGAGGCTTGGCCTGGAGGGATGCATGCTGGTTCCGTCCTTCTCAGACTTTGTTTGTTCCACCATGCTGTGAGGATCTCTGTCTCTGGAACCCCAACTCTGGCCCTAGACCAGGCTCTAGCCCCACCATGTAATTCTAACATTTTCCAACTGCCCATGCGTGAATGGATTGTGACTTTTTGAAACTGTAAGCTAAAACCTCCCTAAGGTTGTGGATGTTGGGAATTGAGTCACAGCAGTGAAAAAGTAACTAAGACAGCCTCCCAGAATGCTGGGATTATAGATGTGTACCTCCTCCATGCCTGGCTAATATCAGATTGTTTGAATTATCCAACAAAGATTATTTGCAACTTGGTTTAGGTCTTTCCTGCAAGGATATTCTAGCCTTATATCTTAAAAATGAACTAAATTGTTTTGACTTTAGAAATGTCCCGAAGTATCATATGGTTGTTTGGATCTAGAGTGTCCCCCAAAGCCTCATGTTCCTATGGATACTGTGTAGGGTTGGGAGGTGGGCCTGGCTGGAAGGGGTGGGTACTTGGGGTATGACCAGGGAGGAGCATGTGCTGGTTCTGGCCTTCCTTCCAGTCTGTCTCTTCCATCATGCTGTAAGGATCTCTGTTCCAAGAACTGTGGTTCTAGCTCTATCTTCAGACCCACCATATGATTTGTGAAAGGAATTGTGATCTTTGGAAACTGTAAGCTACAATAAATCTTTCCTCCCTATGTTGTGGGTGGGTGTCACAGTGATGAAAATGTAACTAACACAGAAATTGGTACCCAAAGTGGGGTTGTTTCTGTGCTTTCCCTGACCATGTAGTTTAGAGAAGCCTTTCAGACCAATTTGCAGGAGGATTTTGGAATGGTTTGAGGATGTTGGATGGAGTAGCCTTGGAGTTCTCTGAGCTGAGCTTGATGGGAGATTCTGGTCAGAGCTCAGAAGACCAGAATGATGATAGAACCATGGATTGGGAAGGTCAGGCTCAAGAAGTTTCAGATGGGAAAGAGAACTGTATTGGCAAGTGGCCTAAAGACCACGTGTGCTATGCTCTGGGAAAAAGTTTGTCAGCATTTTGCTCTTGTCCAGAGACTTTGCCTGAAACTGAGATTCAGGGCTATGGCTTATTCCAGTGGAGGAAATCTCAAGAGAGACTGATGTTTAAACTGTTACATGACTGCTGTTTGTGGCTTTTAGCCAGCTCTGTGGTAAAAGATAGGATAAAATGGTAAAGAAAAAATCATAGAGAAGGTTTGCAGTGCCAGGCCAAAATAGCTTGCGGTGGTGGAACCAAAGAGCACAGGGGAGTTAAAAATTAGCATTATAAAGAACCCAAGCACTTATACTCAAGACAATAGAAAAGATGCAGTGGAGACATTTTTGAAGTCAACAAGACCCCTCCTTTCACCAACTCAAGAGTGCAGACACAAAGACTGCTTTGACAAGTGTGCCACAGGGCCCAGAGAAAAAACAAATGCCTTCCAGAGTTCAGCGGCCTGGAGTTCAACCATCTAAGAACTCAGAGACTTATATAGCATTTGTCCAAGAAGGGCAGCTACTGCTCAAACCAGTGGCAAACCTTGGCAATGGCCACACTGTCCTGGCTTTACAGGCTTGCAGCATGTTAAAATTGTGGGTTCAAAGAGACTTCCACCCAGACTTACAGGAAGGCCTTGGGGGCCAGGCAACGTGTCCCTTGGAAGACAATGTGTAAGGTTGTAAAGAAAGCACCAAAGCTGCAGTGGAGAGCCCAGGAATTTGGAGAAGCCAGGAGCATGGACCGGGAAAACTGCTGGTAGTGAACAGACAGAGAAGTAGAAAATTGCAGCATGCTACAGTGCTGTAGACACAGGGTCACTAAGACCTTTGGGGTTTGTATCTTGCTGCAGTTTACTCCAGGTGCTGGTCATGGGACTACAAGAGTTAATCTTTGCCCTGCTGGGTTTAGGAATTGTTTTGGTCCAATTGCCTTTTATCTTCCTTTTCCTTCTTTTTAAAATGGAGATGTTTACTTTGTGCCATTGTATGTTGGAAGTGCTTAACTCTGGGTTTAACAGGAGCTCACAGCTGAGTTTGCCTCCAATCTCAGAGCAGACTTTGGACTTAGAATTTCTTTGACAGTGCTGGAACTGTTAAGACTTTGACAACTCTTGGGAAAGGACTAATTACATATTGCTTAAGGAGGGGGCCATGAGTCTTTTGGGGGTCAGGGGTGAAATGTGGTGGTTTGGATCTGGAGTGTCCCCCAAAAGCCTCATGTTCCTATGGGTACTGGGTAGGCTTGAGAGCTGGGGCCTGGCTGGAAGGGGCAGGTACTTGGGACTTGACCTGAAGGGGCGTGGGATTGACATGGAGGGGCACATGCTGGTTCCGCTCGTCTTGCCAGTCTCTCTCTACCACCATACTGTAAGGACCTCTGCCCCTGGAGCTCAGGCTCTAACCCTCTCTTTACTTCATCCCTTCCGTGTTCTTCCACCATTTTCCAGCCACTCACCTGGGAAAAGACTGTGACCTCTGAAACTGTAAGCTACAATAAATCTTTCCTCCCTGAGTTGTGGATGTTGGGTATTGAGTCACAGCAATGAAAAAGTAACTAAGATAGAAATTGGTACCAGAGAAGTGGGGTCATTGCCGTACTTTACCTGACCATGTGGCTCGGAAGCCTTTGGAACTGGTTTATGGGAGGAATTTGGAAAGGCTTGAGGATGCCAGCTGGAGAAGCCTTGGAGTGCTCTGAGCCAAGCTTGATGGGAGATTCTGGTCAGAACTCAGAAGACTAGAATGATGACAGAAGTGTAGATTGGAAAAGCCAGCATCAAGAAGCATCAGAGGGGAAGGAGGACCATAGAGGCCAGTGGCCTAAAAACTATGTGTGCTATACTCTGGCAAAATCAGCATTTTGCCCTTGTCCAGAGACTTTGCCTGAAACTGAGATTAAGGGCTGTGGAGCGCTTACTGTGGTGGAGGAAATCTCAATGCAGCCTGATGTTCAGACTGTTACATGGCTACTGTTTGCGGCTTTTAGCCAGCTCTAAGGCAAAAGACAGGAGACCATGGCAGAGAGAACAGATGTAAAAACCTTGCAGTCTGGAGTGAAAAAGCACGTGATCGCTCATGAGACTAACACTAAACAGAAGCCATGCACTTAGAATCAGGAGGCCTTGAGGGGATCTCAGGATTCAACAAGATCCCACCATTTTCTAATTAAAGGGTACCAAGGCAAGAGAACTTGTTGTATAAAGAAGACCCCAGGGCTCCCCGTAGGGTCAAGGAGGAAAATGTTTGTCAGAGTTCAGTTCCCCAGAGTTCAGCAATCCAGACACGCAAAAGCTGCTACAGCCATGGCACAAGGGAGCCAGGCTCCTGCTCAGGCTTGGAGACGTCCATGTGGTCCCGGCTTTACAGGCTTGCAGAGACAAGGAGTTTTGATTTCATGGAGGCTTCCCCCCAGATTTCAGAGGAAGGCTTTGGAGGCCAAGCAGTGTGCCCCTCCAGAGCAGTGTGTGAGGTTGTGAAGGAGAAGCCTAAGGTGCAATGGAGGGGCAGAAAATCTGGAGAAACCAGGAGCGTGAATTGTCAGCTGAGAAACTCAGCAGGCCGTGAGTGGATCCAGCCCAAAAGGAGAGAAGATAGAGGTTGCAGACAGCAGCAATGCCACAGGGGTGGGACCACCCAAGCCCTTTGGAGTTCATGCCTCACCAGCATTTACCCCAGTTGCTGGACATGGAGCTGCAGGATTTAACCCTTGTCCTGCTGGGTTTAGAAATTATTTTGGTCCTATTGCCTTTTATCCCCTATTTCTTCCTTTTGAAATGGAAATGTTTCCCCTATGCCATTTTATGTGGGAAGTGCTTAACTCTGGTTTTTAACAGGAGCTCACAGCTAAAAGTTTGTCTTACGTCTCAGAGGATACTATGGACTTGGAGTTTCTTTAATAGTGCTGAAATTGTTAAGACTTTGATAACTTTTGGAGGACTAAATGCATTTTGCATGGAGAGAAGGACATAAGTCTTTTGGGAGCCAGGAATGGAATATTGTTGTTTAAATCTGGAATATCCCCCCAAAGTCTCATGTGTTTGAATGTTATAGATTGTCTATGAAACCATGTGCGATTAGGAGATTGGGACCTAGTCTGGAGGGGTGAATTATAGGCATGTAAATTGGATTGCAGGCATGTAAATTGGGTTATAGGAATGTAGTAGGGGTGTATCATACCTTCCACACCTGGATCTAGGAGGGGCTGATCACTAGGATGAGACCTGGAAGGATATACAAGCTGCTTCCTGCCTTCCTTGGAGGACTAGTCTCAACTTGTCTTGACCTGGCTTCCTGTTGGTAATGTGGAGGAGCTGCCTCCACCTCTCTCTCTGCCACGTACTTCCATTGCTGCCGGCCGCCCCTGAATGGACTGTGACCTTCTGAAACTCTAAGCTAAAATAAACTTTTTCTACCCTAAATTTGTGGATATCAGATATTGAGTCACAGCAATGAAAAAGCAACTAAGATAAGCAACAATATAAATTACCTATTTAACCCATAATATTCTATTTTGTATAATAGAATTATACAAAATAATGTATAATGTTTAATAATCTATTTATTATAAGATTTTATAGAAATGTTGTCTGGAATATTTTTAAGTTCATCACAGTACATTACATAGGAACTTGCAACAAACTAAATCAAATAAATGCTTTAAAATATGTAATTGGCTAAATAAAGCCAGGAACAGTTTCCTTTTTATGAGCAATTGCTTTCTAAATGAAGTATCTTTCTTGAACACATATAAAAATATTTCTTCACTGAGCACTCTTGCGCATGGCACTCCAGTCTTAAAATCCGGCTTTGGCCCTCTTTAAAGATCTTTTAACCTAATTCCCTAGAAACTGCAATGCTGCAGTATTTACTGATTCCTTCAAAATTCTTGAACTTTCTTGCCCCCATGTTTTTTGTTCATTTTTGTTTTTTTTCTGCCCAAAAATGTTCTTTCTTCCTTGTCTATTAAAATTCTCCAAAACCAAATTCAAATCAAATTTCCTTAGTGAATCCGTACCCAGTTGCTTGCCTGCAGGACTGACCCTGCCTGCTCTTTGGCACAGGTAGTGGAGGGCGTGTGGCTTTCCTGCGGGGCTTACCACAGTCTGCTATGGGCGCTAGTCCCATGTGTTATTTTGATCCACCCCTCACCACTCTCTGCTTCTATTCTCTTGCCTCACGCTTATACATGTAGTTAATGCTCAGCAATATTTGTTTATTTCAATTGTTCTAGAATTGGACTGCTTTGTAGAAGAACATGTGAATAGATTTTTAAAGATGCATATGTGCAGAACCTCCTTTGAGTGAGCCAGAATTTCTGGGGGTGGTGTTCTTCAACTGAACCCATGTGAGCCAGGAATACGGCAGCAAGGAGAGGAGCGGGAAGGCAGGTAGCGGGAAGGTGGCCATCCCATCACTCAGAGTCCTCAATCACCAACGTCTCTGAAGACAAATCATTGCACCTGGAAAAGTTTTGAGCTTGCTATGGCTTTGAAGTGAACTTTAACTTCTAAAGAAATCTGTGATGACACAAAAAGCAGGTAAGATATATAGTTGAGTGAACTGCCCCACATGTGGAAATGGTTTGTTGCACGCTGGAATGTACCTGTGGGAAATGGAACCTTGAAAATGCTGGTAGCAGATGCTCCTGTTCACACACCCCCAACTGACTGAAGAGGGGGCGCACGCTGCCTGAGGTCACACCCTGCTGAGTGCAGGAGGTGTTTCTCCCAATTAGGCCTGCAGGGCTCACATGTGGACTGTCCAGACTCTACCTTGGATGTCTGCTGCTTCCTGGAGACATGCCACAGACTCCTGTGCGCTGGCTCCTTCTTCTGTGTTTGCAGGTGTGCTGGTCAGGTGGGAGCTGTCTCTTTGTGGTGCTCATCCGGTTAGTTCACAGGCAAAGTTCCGGCAGAGCTCTGTGGCTCTCAAACAACAGCCTATTCCAGTCACCTGGCTGCTTGATCTTACATCCTTGCTCCTCCCTCCTCAAGCTTCTGCCTCAGTACACTGGGGACATAACTCCAGAATTTTCACTTCTATGTTCCCATGTTCCAAGGGGTGGCCAGGCTGTTAGCTCAGGGGCCACACTTGGGAAACCCTTGTGTTAGTTACAAGAGGAAAAAGAGAAAAGAGGAAAAATATTGATAGGATTTAAGAGTGGTGTAGATTAAGGCTTTAAGAGCTTATACAGGCTAAAGGGCAGCGGAATAGCAAAGATTCTTAATGTTACAAGAACCTAAGAACTAAGCAATAAACATGAACATGATTTGCTGCCCCAGGCTGCTCTGAGCTAGCTGAGCATGTGGATGAAGTTATGCCATGCGATGAAAATTTTGAAGGCACTTATGTGTCTCTGCTACAGGATGGTTTTTAAAAAATCACAAGTGTGAAATTTTTTCTCAGTAGAGAAAAAGCCTTTTAAAAAAATAAGAAAAACAACATTGCTGCCCACGACGCTTACCAAACACACAAAGCGCACAGACGTTGTCATAGCCTTTGACAGAGGGCAGCTCTTAGCACATGCAGGAGGGGCTGGCCAGTGAGAGGGAGAACAGAGAAGAGCAAAACAGAGTGAAGCAAAGAAGGAGCTGTTACTCTGGTTGACAGCTTACATTTTAATCTACTGTTTGTATCAAGTAGTAACTCTCCTGTAGGCCATTAGGTGGGTGCTGAAAGAGCTCGAGGATGAAAGGTTAATCAGCCCTGTGTTTTCTCAGTAGGCAACAGAACTTCCTCCCTGATGTCCTCTCAGAAAGTCCTGGGTTAGGCAATGTCTTAGGATACAGAAATTAAATCTAAGAGACACCCCTGCCCATCAAAGAGCTGTAGTCTATTTTGTGAGTACGATGGAGAGAGAACTGACAAACCAAATTGTAATGGAATACCAAAGAAAGCAACGCAGAAGTAGGTTATTGAGAAAGAGATACCCATGCAAAAGGAACAGCTAAGCTAATACCCATCAGCAAACAACATGAATTCTTAGAATTCTAGTAACAGAAAAACAAGACTTTAGGCTTCATAAAGTTTAGACCAGGCCTTTTCTAGGTCTTCAACTTTTCTTGCCAAGTGTATCCCATAAACACCCAGTCCACTTTTTCCTCCACTGTAGCATCAGGAGTATTCCCTGATGTAAAAGACAGGGGTGGGAAAGGCAACACTCTCCAATAACAGGCAGCTGTGGGCTTTCGAGAGAATAGTTTCAACACCTTGATTGGCCCAATCTGAACAGCCGCTGGGGGAAAAATGTGTACTGGATGGGAGGAAGGAGTGCAGGAGATAAAGCATTTACGCAGAGCTTACGTAGAGCAGTGTGGACCCCAGCAAGGATCCCCAGCTGGACAGCAGCAGCCACTTTCTTTGGAGCTTGGAAATGTTTCTGGTATTGGGGCCATTAGGGAGCTCCCTACCAGTGGCTTCCTTTTTTTTCAGGTTGAAAAGCTCTCATACCCCTATAATTTAAAAAACCCTCCAGATCTATTTTGTGCCTATGGTTTGTGTCTTGAGTGTCCCTCAAAAGCCGCCTGTATTTGGAACTGTGCGTTATCCAGTGGTAAGCTTTGGCTGGAGGGTGCAGTTGCTTGGGGGTTGACCTGAAAAGATTGTGTCAACTTTTGATTGGGGGCACTGGTAGCAAAGCTTTCAGGCATGAGTTATTGATTTGAGGGCCAGGAAATGAGGGATGGGAACCCACTCTGGAGAGATGGGGGCAGCTAGTAGCTTGAAGTAATTAAAGGAAGGAAGAAAGCCATTATTATAGCTTCTTGGGAAAGCTCTAGCCTTACTTGAGTCTTCCAACGCCCACTTGGCTCCTGCTTCACTTGGCTTATGTTTGCAATGGGGTGAGCAGCTTTCCATCCTCTGCCTCTGCCCTGTGTCTTCACCATTGCAGGCTGCGCCATGAACGGACTGTGTGAGAGCTTTGGAAACTGTGAGCTCAATAAATTTTTCCTCCCTTAAATTGTGGATGTCGGGTATTTTGTCACAGCAACAAATAGTAACTAAGACACTTGTTTTTTCCCTTGCAAAGGGGATAGTATTTGTTTAAAGTATTTTTAATCAATTACACTGAAGTGTTCTTACGTCGACTTGTTGGGGGAGATATTTAGATAATCCTTCCGTTGGCATTTGAGGCCATGAATCATACGGTGTCAACTTGAATGCACGAAGAAACGTCTAGCTTAGGGAAGCACAGATCTGTGGGGAGGTAGGCCCACCCTGGGCATAGGTGTCGCGAACCAGTAGGCTTGTAGCATGGGCAGAATAAATTAAGAGGAGGAAGATCTCCAGTCTCCATGATCACCTGTGGACATCACACTCCACATTCAGTAGCTCCCCGGCTCTGGCTCATACCCCCAACTGTACAGTCAACTTTAAGGCCTTTGATGTTGGGTTAACTTGTTGCATGCCTTTGGGTCTACAGCTTCCATCTGCTTGTCTGAGCAGCTCCTGGATTCTCTGGCTCGTCCATTTGCTGTTTCGGATTCGCCCACTTCTGATCTTGCAGATGCTATTTTGGATTCCTCTGCCTCTGATCCTCTATCTAATAAACTCCCTTACCTAATTTTACATATATAATCCCTACGGAAACTGTTCCTCGGGAGAGCCTCAACTAATACAGCACCTTGTGATCCACATTCTTGCCTGCTAAATGCAAAAACAAAGCAAAACAAAACAAAAACTAAAAAAAAAAATAAAGATTTCTTTAAAAAGACCCAACTTAAATACATCTGTGGAAACTAAACATAATTTATTTTTAAATTAGGTTAAAAATATTTGCAGTGTATGCCCAAACTTTTCCAGATGTTAAAACAAGTAAACACCATTAGATCAGATTTAATTTGGTTTGGAGTTTTAATCAACATTTACCTTGATTTTCATTTTTGCTTATAACAAGGTTTACTCGTGTGTCGAAGGTGGTCTTAAAAGTGTTAATTTTAGCTTTACTTTATAACACAAACACATGTAGTAAGGCATTTTCTTATTATAAACTCAGTTAGATAAACTTTTGGTGCAGCTCTGCTTCATTAAACCAGGAAGTTTATACACACTAACAAAAAAAATATGTATTTCCATTTCATGTTGGCATCAATGGTGGTACTGTGTATAATGTCGTTAGTACTGGTAGCTGGAATTCTCCATGGGAGACTGATGAAAGACAGATGACAATAAAAAGGGCATCAGAAACCAAAAATAAAATGTGGGATGTGGACTGAGAAGCAACGGCATTCTTTGCAAAGGCAGAAATTGTTTCTTGGGAGGTGGCCTTCAATGCTTCAAGATAACTGTGTTTGGTGCTTTTGATGTAAGATGGCAGGTCAGCGCAGAACAAGAGGAGAGTAGCATGAGAGGAAGCTCACCTGTGCCCAGACCAGCAAGGAGGAGCGGTGTGCGATGTGCTGTGTGTGTGCTGTGCAGTCGTGTTCGAAAGTGGCTTTCTGAAACATCTTGAATGTCAGAAAGATGTGATTTAGCTCCCTCCTGTTGAGGGTACTGTATATCATGAGTTAAGAGTCTAGCCAACATAAATCAAGTGGCTGAGCCAATATGGATGAAAGTGACATTTAAATTTTATCATAGTAAGGCTCGCCTCGTATGAACAAGTCTCCTCATTCTCTGTGTTAACAAAAGTAGACAAATAAATGTATCTGTATATTTTAATTCTGCATGTCTGTGTAGAATCAAAATAATATAGGGGTTATCACGACTTCCAGATTCTTTTGCATGCTAAGAATACCTTTTGGGTTTTACGCAAATATAGATAATAGATAAGAAGCTACCAGATGAATTTGATTGATGTAGATCAGAAAGAAATTACAAACAGAAGGGAACTGGTTTTGAAAGTTAGAGGAAGTGGGCAGGGAAGACAAGGCCAGAGCTCTCTGCGCAAGTTAAGTAAGCTTTGGGCAGAGGAGGAAGGTTGTAGATTTC
Organism: Ctenodactylus gundi; assembly: GCA_004027205.1. Classification (NCBI taxonomy): domain Eukaryota; kingdom Metazoa; phylum Chordata; class Mammalia; order Rodentia; family Ctenodactylidae; genus Ctenodactylus; species Ctenodactylus gundi. The sequence continues at coordinate 242,739 of PVKB01000381.1, forward strand.
ATGGTGGACTGAGGATGACTTGAGGTAAAGACAGCAAAGACTAAATTTCATGGGGTGTTATGAATGAACTGTAAAAGGACTCACTGAGCCTTCCCAGTGAACTCCCGATACCTATGCATTGTTCACTCTCATATTTGCTTGTCTTCCTGTGGCATAGTTGACAAATCTTCATATCTTTCCTTGGTTGTCCAGAGACTCTTAGATTGCAAGTTCATAAAACTCTATGGGTCTCTCATCGCCATCTGTCAGGATTGCATTTGGTTGTATGTCACACGTGATTGTCATATGTTTATTTTTCTCACATAATAAGAAATCTGGAAATGGGAAGTTTGGAGTCAGCTGCTCAAGAAAATATCTTTGTTTTTAGGGTATATTTTCAAGGTAGTATTTTTACCTCCGGACATCAGGACTGTGTTGCAGGTAAAAGTAGACTGAGAATCGGAAGCTCATGTAAACTGGCCGAATCTATGTAATCAGAATAAAATTTAATCAGAGGAAATTTCTTTGTTTCTGACAGACGACCCCATAACTTTTGACCTCAATTACATCACCTGGTCCACCCTGAGCTACAAGTGAGCATGAGAAATTCCATGTGTGCACACTGTTCCTTACTACAAATGTAATTGGGATTCTGTTTGATTTTTTCATTTTTATAAATCCTTTCTTTTTTAAATGAATTGTTTAAATGGACACATAGTAATTGTATATATTTATGAGTATAGAATGACATTTCAATATCTCTGTACACTATGTAATGAGAAGATTTGGGTAAATGGCTTACATTATATGCCGACAGCTATTTTGAAAGAATCAGTTATTGTCACCACAGGTACCTTACTGTGCTGTGAAACACTAGAAGTTATTCTTCATAACTGTGCTTTTGTTTTTAACAATTTAATTTTGTTTCTCTTTCTCAGTTCAATGATTTCTGCTTTCATCTGTAGTTCATCTTCCCTATTTCATTTTTGAAATAATAAAGTTAGTGGAGTAGAATAACTAACAAGTTTACTTAATTCCAAATTGATATCTACTGTATATCATTATGTTTCTTTCCATTTTGATATTTTCATAGACTCTCATACAAATGGGATGGTGAGGTGATTGTGGTCGTATCAAGCTCTGATTGATACAATCAGAAAGGACAGATAAAATACAAATGCCATATTATACACAAATACTATGTTACAGATTCTAGAAGCAATGAGGACAAAGTGGGATAGATTTTTCAGAGAGTGAAGACCTATTCGGAGGGAGCAAAAGATCAGCAGTTGGTTTGTTCGCACATACAATGGGCCAATTCTAAAGGTAATTTAGAGGTTGAGGACCAGAGGGCTCTGGGGGCAGAGAAAATCTAGGAAAGCTTTTAGTGGTTTCATCGGGCTAAAGTGACTAGAATTGTAATACATGAAGACTTTTCTCCATAACACGCTTAATGAATTTAAAGATCAGTGGGGGGAAAATTATAAAGTCTTAAAGATTCTGGATGTTAAAAGAAAACAACTACAGTTTCCAGGGTTTGGATTAAGAAGCCACCAAAGACTCAGCTACGAGAGACAGCAGACAGGAATGAACCTGCTAGAAAAAATACTAAGTAAGTCGCTTTTCTCTCAGAGACTTCACGTCAATTCTGGCCTAGCAAGCAGCTTGGAATTTGGGTTGAGTCCGTGGTGGAAAGCTACTATAGAAAGAGAAAAATGCACATTTCCCCCATTTTATTGATATGTATAAGTGCAATACATAAAATTTACATTAATCTTGAGTATTTTGTGCACATACCTATCATGGCAAAGTTACAAATCCTTCCCTTGACTCTTTTCGAAGCTCCCACTTTCTCTCCCTTCCTGCCAGTTCCCGTTGTTCCCCACATTAAGTTCTATGAAATAGTTGTGATCTGGGTTTCTTACATCAGAGAAACCATTTGTTATTTCAGCTTTTGCTTGTGACTCACTTCACTAAGCATGATGGTCTCAAGTTGTCTCCATTTACCTGCAAAACCCTCCAACCTACCTGTCCTTATTTCCAGTTTTTTGAGAGACTTCCATGCTGCTCTCCATACTGGTTGTACCAGTTTACTTTCCATTCCCACCAGCAGTGCAGAAAGATTCCTTTTTCCCCTTCCTAGTAGTGATTGCTGTTTTTGTTGGAAAAGGAATAGCCTCTTCAACAAATGGTGTGGGGAAAATTGAATATCCACATGCAGAAGAATGAACATAGATACACGCCTGTCACCATGCACCCAAATCAAAGTGGATCAAAGGCCAGGTATTAAAACTGAAACATAGAACCTTTTGGAAAGCAAATTAGGCAAATATCTAAAAGACACAGGTGGAGGCAAAGACTTTCTTAATAAGACACCAAAAGCAAAAGAAATAGCCCCCATTGTTAACAAATGGGATTATGTCAAATTTAAGAGTTTCTGCATGGCAAGGGAAATTATCAACAGTCTAAAAAAACAACATTATGGGAAAAAATATTTACCACCAACACCTTAGATAGGAGGCTCATAACCAGAATACACAGGAGACTGAAGAAAAGTAAGTCCCTCAAAATCAAAGTCTCTATTGAAAAATGGGCAAAAGAAATGAATAGGCAGTTCTCAGATGAAGAATTTCTTATGTCCAATAATTACATGAAAAGATGTTCATCATCCTTAGACATTACAGAAACGCAAATCAAAACATCACTAAGATACCATGTAACTCCAGGGAGAATGGAGTATATCAAGCAACTTGGTTTTCTTTTCTTGTAATCACATAAAATTGGAGTGTCAAGACTGGGAAATTGAAGCCAACAGCATGAAGCTTGTCATCTTTCCATATGTAAATTTTAAAGCACATTGTGAGAGAATGAAACTAAAAAGTTAAGCTGAAAACCTCTGCCAAGCCGCATTGATTAATACCCAATCTTTCAAAGTAGAAGACAGGAAGGCCCATCAAATTCTAAATTAAAAGCTCTGGAACACTTAATTCTAGAGTTAGAAACAAACCAGATGCATACTGACCCATTAAAAATTTAAGTCCAGAAACCCAGTCTGATTGATAGAATTTGAGTGGCAATGGCTCACCTGATGCATGACGGGGGGGTGGATCCTTCTCCAAGAAACAGAGCAACATCCAGGACATCTACCACACACCCACGTGCGTTCACACCCCTCAACATTCAGTAAACCAGTAAGCATGCAGAGAAGCAAGAACATGTGAATGATAAAGAAGGAGGAAAAATAGACTAATGAGGTTGTGATACTGGAGCCAGCAAAAACGACTAAGAAATGGCTGTGATCAGTACATTAAAGGAAAGAGAAAATGAGTTAATGGAAGAGAGCACGAGAAATTCTACCAGAGTACTTAGTTATATAAATTGAAAGCTATTTTAGAGCTGAAAAGTATAATGTCTGAGAATAAGAGTGTAATGGATGACTCTAACAGTAATTTGGTGACAACAGAAGAGTTATTTACTTTTATTATTACTTATTTATTTTGAGACAAACTTGTCCTGAACTCACTATGGACCTAGCCTCAGTCACAACAATCCTTCTGCCTCAGCCTTCCGAGCGCTGGGATGACAGGCATGCACCACTATACCCAGTTTATGTGGCGCTGGAAAACCAAATTCAGAACCTTGATCTTGCTAGGCCAGCGCTTTAACTGCTGAGCTATTCATCCAGCCCCCAGAAGAAGTTAGTATTGAAATCAGAGACAGGTCAGTAGGAGATATCAAGGATAAAGTGTAGATGTTAACCAAACCAAAAGAATTAAATAAATAAGAACTAAGAGACTTTTGAGACATGCTTAAACATTTTGACACTTGATTAGGAGTTTCCAAGAGAAAAGAAAGAAAACAGTGGCTGCAGTAGTCTAAGATGTAACTGTGAATAACCTTCCAAAGTTTTGAAATGCATCAAACCAGAGTCCCAAATGAGCACAGTGAGACCAAGTTAGGTGAACACCAAAGAAACAGGTCGAGGCACAAAAAGACAAAAATACCAAAAAATGAAGACAAAGAAAATCTTAAAACAAGGGCCAAGCTAACATTTTACAGCGAGTGAAAATTTCTTTCAAAAAATGAGAGGAAATTAATTTTTCTCTAGGTAAACAAAAATTGAGAAAATTTACCGTAAACAATTCCATACCCTTCAAAACACTTAAAGGAGCTGCATGAGATGGCATAACCTCTAAGCCCAGAACTCTGGGAGGCTGAGGCAGGAGGATTCAAGCTTGATCACAGGCTGGGCAAGTTAGTAACTTAGCAAAATCCTGAATCCAATCCCCAGCACTACAATGTAAAACTGTGTTGAAAATGTCCAATTTTATCTCTGCGAAAAAAACATGGAAATGCAATTTGAAATAAAGGGCACTGGAAAATGATAAATATGTTGGCAAACAGAAAGCAATATTTCCATAATGGAAATGCCCCAAAGGGTTCACAGTGTCCACAGGACAAGGATGTCATGCAAAACATGGAAGGGGGCACTTTGACTAAAGTGATTTTATGTTGCAAACTGTAAGAGAAATGGTAAAAATGCGTATTTTATTAAATTGAAATAATTTTAACATATAAGCTGTATTGTTTGGGTAGAAAATAGGAAAGAAATGTGTAACTACCAATAGCAGGGAAATGTAATTTTAAAAACCTGAAATTTAAAAGTAAGAAAAAATATAAAACATATTAGTCAATTAGAAATGGATAGTAGTATCTAAATATATAAATATGGATAAATCCAATTTAATCTGATAAAGAACTTATTATTCTAGTTAACAGAAAAATTATCATACTGAATTTTTTAAGAAAAAAATTGATCTATAGTATTTTTTAAAAAGCTAATATAGATAGATGGAAGTTAATGGGATTGAACTTTTCTATGAAAACATTAGGCAAGAGAAAACTGCCAGCACTACATTAATAACAGGTAAAAAGTATAATGAGGGATATAAAGAATATTTCTTATTAATGAAAGAGTCATTTCAGCAGGAAGATACTAGACTCAATATTGTAACTTCAAAATTTAGGAACTACAAAAATTAATAAAAACACTAAAAGAACTAGATAAATCAACAAATTCGCAACCCTAGTAAAAGGTTTCTATGGACCTCTTTTGATAACTGATTGATGAAGCAGGTTTTCAGGTAAGGATCTAGAAAACAAACAAACAACCTAATAGACATCAGTAGAATGCAGACCCAGTAATGCCCCATTGACAGTCTTTTTATCTCAGATGACATGGCTTCTAAAATAAAGTATAATGATAAGCCATAAGAAAATTCTCAACAAAATTCAAAATACTGAAATCGCTCAGAATTTTCCCTTTCATAACAAAGCTATAAATAAGAAATCAATGGAAAAAAGATGACTGAGCACAATTTATACTTAACTAGAGTTTAATAATATACTTCTAAATAATGAATAGATCAAAAAGAAATGGAAGCTAGAATTAGAAAGTTATTCGAGTCAGTTTAGTGAAGTTGCAATGTATAAATTTTTTCACTTGAATTAAAGCAGAAAAATTGTTAGTCTCAAAGCATGCATCGTAAAGCAATAAAAACGGAGAAGAAATGACTCAAGTTCTACTTAAAAAAAAAAAAAAAGAACTATGGAAGTACAGGAAATGCTACTGAAAGTAACCAAAATAAGAAACCAACAAACACAAGTACAGAAATCTATTTTAAACAGTGCAATAAGTTTAATAATCCTAAACTGGTTCTTTGGAAAGAGATAAAGAGGTGATAAACATTACAGAAAAACAGATCAACAAAACAAAACAAAACAAACAAAAAACCCCAATAAGTTAGCAGCATCTGGAATTAAAGATGAGAGTACACATGTATGCATACATGCAGGTGCACACACACACACCACACACACACACACACACACACACACACACACACTTTATAAAATACAGGTGCCAACTTGGGTGGAAAGGACAAATTCTTCAAAAAATGCAACAAAACTGGGCAGTGAAGAGATAAGAAAGCTGAATTATTCTAATATATAGTAAAGAAATTGAATATTTTTCTAAAATCTCCCTCCACATAAAAGATTAGATGGTATTCAAGTGCATAAAGAAAACAGAATATAAGTCTCCTATGACTCTTCCGGAAAATATAAAATGACGGTACACGTGACAATTTTTTTATGTATCCTTGATACTTCAACCTGACCAATGTATAAAGATTGAATATTTTCATTATTAAGTTGAATTAATTCAAGGAAGCATTAAATCCAATAAACTAGGGAAATGAGAAAATTATATCTTCAATCGAAGTAGAAAAAGCACTTCATAAAATTGAATATGTATTGCATATTTAAACTTTAGTCAACTAAAAATAATATGATTTTGATGAAATATGTTTTAGAAACCTTGCTGGGCACAGGCCTGTAATTCAAGCACTCTGGGAGGCTGAGGCAGGAGCATCCAAGCATGAGCACAGCCTGAGAAATTTAGCAACTTAACGGCGTCTTGTCTTAAAATAAGAAATTTGAAAAGGCCTGGGATGGAGTTCAGTAGCTCCTGTGATTCAGTTCCCAGGACCGCAAGAATGAAATATAAAATAAAATGCAGTTAAGTGAGAGAACGTAAACAATTTAGAATAGATTATTTTAGAATAGTTTTAGGTTTACAGAAAAATCACAAAGATCAAACAGAAAACTGCTTATATATATTCCAGATAGAAAAATTACAAAGACCATATAGATAATGTCAATATTTGTTACACTCAGTGTTTTTATAACATAAGCAGTAATAATGGCACATTATTAATAACTAAAGGCTCTTCATTTTCCACCAAGGTAATTAAAAAGCTGGAGGTTTGCCCTCCCATATAGCAACACCCATTATAAGGCATTCGTAATTAAGAGTGATAGTTTTTCTTAGCAAAAGCACAGAAATATTTACCAATAGAACAAGAGTTCAGAAACAGGCTCATATACATCTTATTTACGACGATTTCTGCTTTTCTATTGAAGATTTTGAACACGTTTGTTCAGTTAACCTTGAAAAACCTACTATTTAAGAAATCGATATGCTTATTTTTAATCAAAATTCGTTCCTGAAAGAAGCATGTTAAAAATCATCCTCTCATGAGCTCTGTGTTAAGTTTTTATTTGCTATTAAGTCAGACTGTGCTCGTGTATTGTAGGCGCTGGGACAGAGTTTAGTGGATTTGACCAACGTTCTTGGGTGTTCACTCTTCATCCATTCGTGTTAGATACCCTGGTGACTTGCTCCGTTCTGTCTGTCCACAGTGTATCCTGTTCATTCTTTTTCTCTTTGTTTTATTTCAGTCTTAATTTTCTAATGGTTTTTTAATGTCTCCGTTTAATCTTTCATAACTTCTAATTCTTCCATGATGTTAGTTCTTCCTTTGGCTATTCGAGAATTTTAAACATTCAGTGTTTATTTAAAATCTTTTCCAAATACCTCAATCATCTCGATATTGTCAGGAGTAAACAGTCCCATCTGTTGGTGCTTTCCGCGTTCTGCCTTGACACAGGAATCCTACGCTCCACTTCTGCTCCTGCCTTCCTTCGTTCCCTCTACTACTGGAACGTTCGCTTTCGTGTGTGTGTTCTGTTTTGCCCCGTGCTCCCCTGCGTTGGGAGTATTATTTTATGTTTTTATTTTTTTGAGATGATTATGCTTAAGTGTTTAATATAGATGATTAACTTTAACACGTCAAGTGGTGTTATCTCCACATTCGCAGCAGATTTGTATCACTTCAAAACTACACGGGAACACTTAAGCCTCCAGTCACGTTAGAAGCTTAGCTGTTCGCGCATGCTCCCTCACACCATCAACAACTAGGAAGCTTGGTACGATCTATGAAATAACTGTGTTTGGGCCTGGGGTGATTAGCTGTGCTCCCAACAGGAAATGGAAGAAATGTAGTGAAACTAATGAGCAGCTTGGCTCTTCTCCCTGGAGACATTTTTGGACCTGAGGCAGGGGGTGGGGTCTCAAGGAGGACATGGTGATTTTGCTGAATCCAGCAAGTTGGGGACTGGAAGCTGATGAGACTGGAATTTGATGTGTGGAGAACTGCAGAGGATGAAACCACAAAGGGAAAGAGTGGCAAATATATCTGTTTCAGTCTATTTGGGCTGCTGTAACAAAATTTCATAATCTGGCTCCATTCTAAAAATAATATGGATGTTTATTTTGGCTAGTTCTAGAGGCCGGAAAATCCAGGATGCCATCAGATTCCATATCCGGTAGAATCTATTGCCTGTAGATCCACTAACTGGTTTTCTGACTTAAAGGTAACACTGTCTCACTGTATCCCAGCACCATACAAGGAGCAAAGGTCCCTTCTGCGGCCTCTTCTTTAAGGTGGCAATCTTATCCACAACCTACTTATGTCCCAAGGATCCAGTTTCTTAACACCGTCACCATGCCATCTACAAGGGGATCCCTTAAATTTTCTTGAATACTAAGAAAAGATAAAGATATTATGAAAGCAGTCACAGCACAACTACCCAAGCGTTGTGGGTTGGAAAATTCACAATACATTCACAAGACTGAGAGAATTTCAAGTTCCAGTTAACCATATCAGAGACGTTGTTGAAAACTTAACTGCTCAGTCTATTTTTGTTTCATGAATGCCTCTTAATGAAATCACTCTTAACTGCAAGAGTTCTCTGCTATGCATGAAATGATGACTTCGGGTGAAGGACCAGCCTCAGTGTACCCATTTCTGTGATTTCTGATGCTATCTACTGACAGAGGATCCGAATCCTTACCCACTTCCCCAGACATCATGGGGCTCAGTGAACATCTGCTGGATATCTCCAATGAGATACATCCTTAAATTCATTAAACCAGGTAAGAATGATTTAACATCCTCTGTAAGTTATTAACGTTTCACAAATGTATGTTTGTGTCGGGCCACTCAAAAAATGTTGAGATCATATCAGGGTTGGAGTTCTGTTCTGCCAGTTCCTATGTCTCCTTCACAAATCTCTAAATCTGTTCTAATTCCCTAAGGATACCTAAGTCTCAGATATGCCTGAAGATCAAGATTTAACTTAAATGAGCTACTTTAGTGCTATGAAAGCTAAAGCAGATTATAAAATCATGTGATACTCTTATACGCCTATTTTCCCTTAAGGCACATTTCTTCTTTACTCTTTTATTTATTTATTTATTTTGAGACAGGGTCTCATTCTGCATCTCAGGCTAGTTCTGAACTCACTATGGGGCTCAAGCTGGCCTTGAATTCACAGTAATCCTGTCTCAGCCTCCTGAGTGCTGGGATTACAGTTGTGTGCCACCAGGCCCAGCTTTATGTGGTATTAGGGAATCAAACTCAGGACCTAGAACTTGCTAGGCAAGTGCTTTAATCACTGAGCTATTCCTGCAGTCCCCAACGAACATTCCTATAGCTGTAAGGGCTACGTCTGGATATTGATGAGCTTGGGATGATTGAATGATGACATTTGAGGACCGCTAAAACAGTAGAAAGATTTGCCACCAAAACACTAACAATGAGACAACTACTTAGTTCAGTTACCCACTAAATGTAAATCCGAAGATAATGAAATTGGCATATGAAAGAGACAGCTGCATTCTCACATGTTTGCAGAGCTATTCACAATAGCCAACATGTGGAATCAACCAAGGTGTCCATCAATAGATGAAAGAATGAAAACATGTGTGTATATACAATGGAATGTTATTCAGCCGTGAAAAGAATGAAATCCCATCATTTTCAGCAACATGGATGGAACCGGAAGACATTAAGTGTCATAAGCCAGGTGCTGAAAGAGAAATGCTTCACGTTCTTCCTCATTTGTAGAAGCTAAAAAAGTTGATCCCTTAGGCATAGAGAATACAGTAGTGGTTACTGGAGGCTTTCCCCAGGAAATTGGGGATAGTGGGAAGTTAGAAGTGGGTACCAAAATACTGTCAGACCGAGGGCCTAGGTGCTAGGGTTCAGTGGGGTCAGTGATCATCGCAGTCCACAGCAGTTCCTTATATGTTATATAACTAACCAGAAGAGAGGCGTTGAAAAATTACCAATGCAAGATGTATGATAAATGCTTAAAGAGAAAGAAAAGCTAATTAGCTAGGCTTTAATTATTATGTATTAGATATACTATCTATGAAATCATCACAGTGTGCCCCATAAATATGTACAGCTATTATGTGTTAATTAAAATAATAAAAATTGTCTTCACATGCTAATTAGTATATTGATAGTATAAATATATGAGTATACCAAATAATATATTTTATTATATACCAAATACATTTCCTTAGTATACTGAATAAATCCAGGACTATCTTTTTACCTTTGAGAATCTATCAAGAGAATCTACTCAAGAGAAGTAAAATCACTAAAGGCCCTGGCTCTCAGTTGCTTTCCAGGACAAAAGAACAAAAAGGAAGATGTGGGTTCATTCTTATCCGGACCACCCATTTTCTGGGTCACCTGGCAAGATCTCCTACCCTTTGCAGACTTTTGGTCTCTAGCCAGATAATACCTATGAATTCTTCTGTCCACATGGAGGGAATTAATAACTCTATCAGTGTCAGGTCACAGAATTCCCAACAAGAGCCTCACAACCCTTCCTGCACTTGACCGACTTTCCGTGTCAGCTCCATGCTCAGTTTCTCCTCTGTGGTGTTCCCCTTTCCCAGCCCTTTTAGCTGAGTCTCCAGCATATAGGAGAGACTCTGCCATTGGACTCTCCATAACAAAGGGAAAACGAGGGTGGCTCTGGTGAGCCTCGTCCTGGCTTTCAGTTTCCAGTCCTCACAGAGAACGGCTGAGGAAGCACAGCCAGTTGGCTGATTTTTTAAGCTAGTCAACAAGTTTCTTGACTTAGCGAAAGTTGCTTTTCTTCTCTTTCTGTCAACAGGATGGGTGGGGACATGTGTCCCTCCCAGGCATGGGGTGCTGCCCCTGTCACCTTCACAGACTAACCCTTCGAGACTCACGTTTGGCTCCATCTAATCTTGGCTGTGTTCACCTAGATGGCCAGTAACCAACTTTCTGTCTGACTTCTATTTGTACTTATGGTGGAAATGAGAGTCCCAAGGGTGAAACCTCTTCCACTTCTGGAGCAGCTTCCAAAAATAAAGTTGCTGTAATCCCCAAAACCACCAGGCCAGGGACAGAGCAGTCACAGTTGTTCTCTGGCCTTTCCCCTTTTGGTGGCCTTCAGCCAGCAGACTGCAGGGCTCCTGAAGGCTGGGTGATGAAACATGGTCCCCACGGCTCTTTTCCTGACATTTTTAGACTCATCATAAAATAAACTGCCCAGGATGCCACCTTTCCCCAGCCCATTCCCAGGACTTCCAGAGGGCACTGGTGACATGCAGATGGCCCTTGAACTTTCCTGTCACAACTGTTGTTTCCTAGCAGCTCATCTTTCAAACTTTTCCCATGGCCTTCAAAAGGGTTCTTTTCTTTGCTCTGCTGTTTAATGTAAAAATGGGCAAAGCTCTGTTTAATATTGACAGACAAAGAAGTAATACTTTCATGCATATAATTCCTCGCCTACCCCACCCCACTCATCCCTGTCTCCACCAGGTCTTCCTTTTGTCTCTGTCTCTGTCTCTGTCTCTGTCTCTGTCTCTGTCTCTGTCTCTCTCTCTCTCTCTCTCTCTCTCTCCCCCATGCCCCCCATCTCTTTATCTCGTTTTTCAAATATATTTATCTGCAGTCAGGGATTTGGAATTCTTTGCAGAAAAATGAAGAGAAAGAAACTGATAGAAAAACAAAAACACGTATAGTTATGACTTTTGCCTATGACACCAGCTTCCCATGAGGCCCAAGCTCTTAGTAGCGGAATGTCCTGGAATGACCTTGACCTTTTATGCCCCTATTTAGACCTACTAGCCAGTGATGATGATTTAAATCTCCAAGTAGGTCAGCTATTCTTGGTGAGCAGAAAGAGAACTTGCTTTGAGATCTAGACTTAGGAATTTGAAACATACATTTCTGATGTATGTGGAGGGTTGGAGACAGTAGGGATGGGAGGTAATGTCAGAGGGGCATGACAGTGTGCAAGAAGTAGAATGCCTCCGAGTCTCTCGAGACAGACAGGGATGTACCAGAATCAGCCCGATGTCTGTGCGGTCTGATGTGGCTGATGTACTATAAAAACGACAAGAGAGTAGCACTCGGGAGGATGAAGCAGGAGGATTGCTGTAAGCTCAAGGCCAGCCTGGGCTACGTGGTGAGTTCAGGGCCAGCCTGAACTACAGACACTGTCTCAAAAAGAAAAAAGAAAAAGGAATGACAAGAGAGATGGCTGAGAGATAAACCCTTGTGCAGGCTTCCTCTGTGCTGCAGCACTCACTGCTTGCTTGTTGGGTCTTTCCATGCTTTACATTCTTCTTTATATAAGAACATTTTAAACAGAATGTGAGTCCTCTTAGGGGAAAGATTATATGTAATGTTTGTTTGTATTCTTCTTATAGAGAAAAAAAGTACTGAGGCTTTGGCATATGATACCCTCCCTTCAGTTCATAAAAAATATCTTGGGCAAAAATGAAAAAGAGGTTTTTGATTATAACCCTGCTCTATTTCCACATGCATACACTAAGATCAGTACCAAGAACTCAAGGAACAGCTGTTTCTTCCCTATTTGAACCTGGTGCATAGAAGTAGTTTTGTCTTCTTAATAAAATATATTATTCCTTGAAGAAACTCCTAAAAGTATTTCTTAAGTTATCAAAACCAACTCCAGATAAAGAGGATACTCTCTGTAGACAGTAGGATTAAAATCACCATAAAATTGTCAATAAATTATACCACTCAAAAGGAAAATAGCTATAAGCCCATGGATGTTTCCCAGTGAATAATAGAAAATTCAAAAATAAATTATTTTATCCTAGCTAAACTGTTCTATATGATAAAAATGGAGTTCAAACTCCCCAAAACATGTTTAAAGTCAGTAAACCCCAATACTGATTTAAAATCATAAAATCTTATGTACTGGTTGGGTTCTTGAGAGAACTGTGGAACATCCTACAGGTAATATATGGCCTGTTCATGAAATATTTGGTTAAACTGGCCATACCAAAGAAAAAGAGTTTCTGCCAATGCAGCAAGCTAATGCTTGGGTTGGTTATTTTGTATAATCTGTGAACGATGGCATGAATGTCCACGTGGACCTGGACAGAACAATGGCTTCCCAGCTCTGCCACAGAACCGTTAGACAGGCTTGCAGGACCAGATCCATGGTAGCCCACAATGGCTTTCTATATACCAGAAAGCCAGAGGCCCTAGAGGCTTCTCAGTTTCAGAAGCTGGAAGCCTCAGAACAAGAGGTATTAAAGATGCAGGGCCCAGCCACATCTGAGGCATGGAAGCTTCTGGACGCTCCTAGAAGTTTCTGGTTGCTGGTGTGGGTCCGCATGGCAAAATCTGAGAAAGCTGGAGTCTGAGGTCTGCACGTGATGGCAGAAGCAAATAGCACACCTCTGTAATCAGGCTGACTTCCTCCTTCTTCCGCCTTTTCATTTCACCAGGCTGCCGATCAAATGAAGCTACTCACATCGAGGGCAGGCAGGTCTTATCCCCTCAGTTTGTTGGCCCACATGCTGGTCACCTCTGGAAATACCTGTGACATGCCAAGAAGGATGCTTTACGAATCTCTGCACATCTCTTCATCTCTTACCCCAGTTTATTTAGCAATCAGGACTGCTACACCTCCGTACTAAAATATCAAATACCAAAAGGAAGCTGAGCCAACTTTACTTATGAATGTAGACTCAAAAATGCCAAATACAATATTAGCAAAATAACTTTAAGTACATGTTAAAAGAACTACATACCACTAGAAAAGTCAAGCTTACGTCAGAAGTGGAAGTGACGTTTCAGCATAGGAAATCAAATAATGTAATATATTTTATTGTTAGGTGATATAATAAAAAACAGTGTGATCATTTTTGAGATGCTAAAAAGGAATTTGTCAAAAGTATCTGTTTGCAATAAATTTTGTTGTAATTTCTTAGAAAACTTAAAGTGATGGAATACTTCCTCAGTGTGATAAAATTCTTGAGAAACATGAATTTTCAAATGATACTTCTTAAAATGTTCAAACATCACTATTATATTTACTAAAACTTTCGCATTGTAGCTGCCAGTGCATCATTCATCTTTCTTCCTATTCTTTATCAACATTTTCTATTAACATTGTTCCTTTACTTTTTCATAAAATACTAACATCTGATTTAAAAACTTTTATAACTTTAAATGTATATAGTTAATTTTAGAGAGAATGTAAATATTTATGATAATAATTTATTATAAATAAGCTTGCCATATTTGGTTTGGTAGGACTGTCATAATTTTCTCATTTTTCTGGATGCTGGAAGTCCAAAATAAAATAAAAGTTTTGGTGAGGTTAACTTCTCCTGAAGTCTTTATTTTATTTTTTGAGACACGGTCTCACCCTGTAGCCTACTGGTCCTGAACTATGTAGCACAGGCTGGCCTTGGACTCATGGCAATCCTTCTGTCTCAGCCTCCCAAGTGCTGGGATTACAGGCATGCACCACCACGCCCAGCTTATGTGGTACTGGAGAATCAAACCACTGTGCCATTCCTGCAACCTCCCTCCTGAGGTCTTTCTTCCTGGCTTTCAGGTGGCCACCTTCTTGTTGTGTCCTCATGTGATCTGCCCTCAGTACGGTCTTGGATCTCTCTATATGTCCAGATGTCTTAACTCTACAAGGACACAAACCATACTGAATTCAGAGTCCACACTAACAACCTCATTTGATCTCACCCACCACTTTAAAGGTTCTATCTCCACAAAATACTCAAATTCTATTTAAATATTATATATTGCATGTATACATCTCAATAAAATGGAAAAAATAAAGGTTTATCTCCAAGTACAGTCATATTCTGAAGTAGAGGAACTCGGTGTTTGACGAGGACAGCACAATTCATCCCATACCAAAGACCATTATTTGTTGCTGTATGTTACTTTTATTGTTAAAATGAATCAGATTTTAGTTGTATTACTTTTTGAACATGAACTGAACCATTATATTGTCTGAAAACAATTTATTTCTTCTCTTCTTCCACAATCATTCATCATGTAAATATTTTTCTTGTCCTATTATATTGGCTACATTTTCCAGGACGGTGAGCAGAATTTATTAGTGTGATAATTTTGACTATTTTCCTACTTTACAACTAGTGCTTCTCACTTTGTCACAATAGTTTGAGAAAAATATTACATATCAAGTTATGGGAACCGGTGGTACTGATCCATCAATGTGTAAGCAGAAACGAATTGTATTTTTACTCCCTACATTATTCTTGATTAGTTTAGCTCCTTTGAATAGTGTGTTTTCTCTGAAGTAACCATCAGCATCCCTCACATTGCCATTCTTGGAGAATAAAATATTTTCTAGCTATCCTTTAAATTATAATCAAGTCTAGCTTGACAATATAACCTTACGCTACCTCCAATTCTTCATAAAGGGACCACCTTGGGCATAAGGGGACCATCTTAGGCCATGAACCCTGATCCCATGGCACAGTAACTCACACTAGGACTGGTTCCAGTGAACGCCGTCTTATTACTTGGGCAGTACAGTGACTTAAATAGACTGAGGAAGCTATCTTGGGCCAATCAGCAAAGCCTCAAACAGCGGGGGCCAGGGTAGGGTGGGGGTCACCCAGGGGGAGGAAATGAGTAGAGGAAGGAGGATGGAATACTCCAGTTGTTTTTTAGCTTCTCAATTAACTAAAAGGGCAGTTCCGTGTTTAAGCAAAACAACACCTGTCTTAAATTACATTTAGTAACATTTCTTCGTGGGAAGGAAGGAACTGGGCCAAGGTCAGCAATGTTGAGGCTCTCGGGCCCTGAAGACCCCAACAATCACAGACTTCCCTCTTTCCCTCACTGTTCCCCATGGAGACCTACTGGTTGGTGTTTTGAGCTTTTTAACACTGAGGGTGGAAAGTAGGTACTGGTGATCATAACTGTTGTTTTGTGGATGTGATAGATGTTGGAGAGGTGGGGTTTTTTCCCCTAAGAGTGTTTATTTGGCTCTCAGAAGAGGACCTGGAATTTCCCTTCACTCAAGCAAAACCTTCTCTACTTATTTTTCTGACCCTCCCTGAGACCATCGGCATCCAAGGATCTACTACTTAACGGGGACATATATCCATCACTCTTTTGGAAGATCTCTTTTGAGGTAACATATATTGGGCTCCATTTTGTGGGGCTGCTGGATGGTCCATACAAAACATGCATGCTTTCCTGCCCTTACCACACTGGCAGGTCTGGGGTGGGATGTGGTCTTGCCCTGGGAGTTTTCTCTTTGATGTCCCAAAGGCACTTCCAGACCAAGTCTCTTCACCAAGGCAGGATTAGGCACTGGTCCTCAAGTCATTAGATCAAGGGGAACATGTCAGATTTCACAGAAGACTATTTTGCAGGCCCTCTCATTTAGTTTCACTCCCCAAGTGTGTGTGCCTGAGATTGTACAGTAGAGCTTGACTACTCGGCTTTCTCAAGCACATGTTTGAGTTCTTCTATATCATCTTGAGATGAGTGGAGCTGGTGTTGATAGAATAGAGACTGACAGCTCCCTTTTCAAGTTCATGAATGATTACTCGAGTAACTTGCTTTAAAATGTGAAGATACATAAAAGTTATCATTTTCTTTTTAAGCTTTTGGAATTTTAGTGAAGTATAAAGACAATAAGAAAGATACGATGTCACATTCTATCAAAGTTTTTTTTCTGTTTGAATGAGTGGAAGTTAAACTCTCATCAATTGATTTATCTATATGTAACGAGGCAATTATGTGGTGTCTAGGTAGATTTTCTTATGTTGGGCCATACTTACACGTCTATAAAAATTGTTTAGAACGTATGATGTTTGTACATGGGTATTGCTACATATAAGCTTTTAGTTTTATTCAGGATTCTTTTTATGTGATTAATATATAATTTAATTTTCTTGCATTTTTTGTTTTCTTTTTGGTAGTGTGGGAATTGTACCCAGAACCTTCACACTGAGCTACATTCTTATCCTTATTTTTTTTTTTTTTCGAGACAGTGTTGCCAGTTTGCACAGGCTGAGCTCAAACTTGTACTCCTGCTCCAGCCTCCCAGAAGGCTGGAACTGCACATACATCTCTTGTTATTTTTATGAGCTTTTTATATCATCATCATACTGACCTTGAAAAAGACCTCAGGAAAGTATCACGCACTCTACATTTGTAAACAATTTGTGTAATATAAGAAATTTCTTTTTCTGGGAAAATTTGGTGGCGTCACTTACAAAATAACCTCAGATTGATATGTCTGTGGGAGATTCTGACCTGACTCTGTTTATTTAGGAGTTACTGGTCTATTGAAATACTTATTAAGTCCTCAGGAAATTCTTTTCATTCACACTTTGACAAAAATGGTCAAAAGAGTAGCATAAAGCTATTTCTAGAAAATTTCTAGGATTATATATTTTCTAAATCTGTAGAAATTGTCTGTATCTTGGTTTCAAATAATTGCTTATTTTTCCCTTCTATTAAAAAAATCTATTTTGTTAGAAATCTAGCACATTTAAGTCTTTTAAAATGAAAGTCTTGTACTTTGACCATTTTTATGATGTTGAATTTGTTTTCTATTTTTTAATATGCCTTTACTTCTATTTTGGTGTTTCTACTTTCTGTTCTGCTTCATAAATTCTAGTTTTTCAATACTTTTTGTTCTTTCTCAATAGTTTGTTCAAATGTATAAATTTCCCTGTAAGTCGAACTTTTTTACAATTCATACGTGGGTACACTTTTTTTAACTCTTCAGTTCTAAGTATTTCAGTATTTAAAGCATTATTCCCCTTTCAGATACATTACTTATTAACTTAATGCATAAAGATTTTAAGTTATATTTTAAATATCAATTTTCAACTTAACAGAATTGTTGTTATAGAATATGATCTATGATAGTAAGTTTGATGATGCATTGAGCCTTTTTCACTCAATTGGCCTCTTTAAATGTTTTGAATATACATAAAAAAATTATTCTTTATTTTTTGTTGTGCAGGGTTCTCTCTGTACCTATTATGTCAAATTTTTAAACTTTTTTCTCATTTTTATTGGTATATATATATATATATATATATATATATATAATACACAATGGTGATAGTGAGCTTGAATAATTTGTGCATATTTATAATGCGTCACCGTTACAATCCCTTCGCCCTCATTTTTGGGGCTCCTGCTCCCTTCCTCATCCTCTCTGATTCCCACTATTACATCAGTTTGCTTCTATAAAATACCTGTATTCTGGGTATTTCATATTAAGAAAAATCATGTGATGTTTAACCTTCTGAGTTTGACTCTGTTCACTGAGCATGATGGTCTCAAGTTGCATCCACATATCTACAAAACCCTCCAATTCATCTGTCTTTATGGAAGAGCAGTACTTCGTTGTGTACATATACCACAGTTTTTGTGTGCATTAATCTGTTGATGGATATTTGGCATCTTCCACAGTTTAGCCAGAATTAGTTGTGCTGTTATTAACATGGGGATACATACATCTCTCTTGCATGTTGCTTTAAACTCTTTTGGAAAGATACCCAGAAAAGGTATCACTGGATTGAATGGAATATTTCTTTTCAGCCTCTTGAGGAATTTGTATACTACTTTCCACAGTAGCTGTACCAGTGCACAGGCCCGGCAGCAGTGTGTTTATATACCCAGTGGACTTCTCTCATTTGAAAGAGTTACATTAAAATCATCCGATTTCATCATTTTCGGCAGTATGACACTAATGTGCCTTACCATGGGTTTCTGGTTCTTGGCATTCATTTAGCATCTTGCTTCTGTGATTTTTTCTTTCTCTTTTTCTTTTTAAAAACATCTTTTTTTAAAAAAATAAATCCTCCATAGCTGCGGGTAGAGGAGTGGGGCTAAGCAGTGGGAAGCAAAGAAACATCCAAGTCTAGGGGAATGTCCCCAAAGAGCAGCTGCAGTCTGGGGGGGAACTCCATGTGTGAAGTGGACAAAGCAGATGTTGCAGTGAACACTAGAGCAATGCCACCTCCTGATCTCTGTAGCCTGAAACCGCTCCAGAACTCAGGGGACCAGCGGGAAATAGTCTTGCCACGCTACTCTTACCGCCCTTGTCAGCATGAAGAAGCCGCAGAATCAGGGACATGAGCCCCGGGGATGGTGAGATGAATTATTCTCTCCCCCCTGCAATAGTGGGGAAGTGCCCACGTCCACAGACTCTCGTGATGTTAAGAAAAAGCATGTGGGTGTGAAAATGATGTAAGTAGCACCTCGGGAAGGGAAAGCCCTTGACAAAGAAGCCAAGAGGAAATTTAAGCAGGGCTCTGTTAGAGAAAGGGAAGAAAAAGAAAGAAAGGAAAGGTTGAGGAGCCAGGAGGGGCCCCAGCAGATGTCTCCTCTGTGAATTTTTAAAATCAGATAGTTATGCTGCAGTGTTTGATACTACCTAACAGGTCCCTATGGCTCTGCCGTCTCTTTTTTTCCCTCTGTCCTCTACCTTGATTAGTTACTATTGCCCTCGCTTCAAATTGTTGTGAACTTTCCTTTGCCCCGTTGTTTCAGCTGCTAAAGCCATCGGGTGATATTTTTTAGGTCTAGAATTTCTTTTTTCTTCTGTTTATATTCTTTAATTTTCTATTTCTCTGCTGAGAGTTTTAATCATAGAATGCATGTCCTTTTACCTCATTGCGGGTGTAGTAGTAATAATCTCTATCATTCTCAACATCTGGTTTATCTCAATGGGGGATCCAATTGATTTTCTTTTATCTTTTCATTTTTCAGAATATATTTCATTGTTATTTTAGTTCTTGGCATGCTGGATAATTTTAGCATGATGCTTATGTTTTTGAGTGGCATGCAAGTTTATGATCAGATGAGACGGGAACATATTCCCAGTTGTAAAATACAAATGCAGATAATATAATACTCATTTTTTTTTAGGTTTGAACAGTAAATAAGTTAAACTCAATAAAACTTTTTACATAGTATATGGTAATGAATCATTTTTAGAACTACTGCAGGTTGCATATGTAGATATCATCTACCATTTGCCCATGAACAATTTGCAACCTAATGAAATGTTTACAATCTCTTCCTCGAAGTTACCATTCAGTAGGAATTTCTATGCCACTGTGTCTTGATGGGATCAATTGTTACATCGTCTTTATTTAGCCGAGTTTGAGAAGAGACACCTGTAATAGAATGTAGAGAATTATATCCTCTGCAAATAAGTATAGTTTGAGTTCTTCCTTCCGACATGTATTAGGAGAATAACATAAAGAGACAAGAGAGTAGGGGTGGTTTGCCATTGTGTAGTTCATTTTATCAACATGTTTATTTGATCTCCAGGAGATTACTTGAATTCACTGGTTATTTTAACATGCAATTGACTTATCCCCTGAAGAAAAACAATACAATTCAAAACTGATTGCCCGCTGTGTGAATATCTTTTCTAAATTTGGATGCCTAGAAATGAAACAGTGACTTCTGAAGAGAAACACTCTCTTTCATACGTGCCTGCCATCCCTTGGTCACCCTTTCCCTGACAGAAGAATTCTGTAGGTAGCTGATGCTGTCACTTGGCATTTGGGGTACAGATTCCCAGACACGTGGAACGCTTAAAAAACACCTCCCTCCCGACGTTGACTCTATTGCTTCAGCTTCATTTGTAATCTAAATCCTTTGGAGGGCTGGAGGCCTTTCTATTCTTTGATGGAGAGTCACAGGCTGGAGGGCGCATCACCTCCGCAATCAGCAGCCCTTATGGTTCCTAATGCGGAACACGTGGTGATTGAAGAGGTTACAATGTTATAGAAATGTCATTGCAAAATTTCTCTAAGTTAACATGTATCATCTATCACATAATTGTTTGTTTTATAGCTCATACCTAAACGGGCTCAGTGGGGACTATTTATATCAGTTAACAATGAGGGCCTTTAATTAGTATTTTCATGCAACTGGAACATGTTAAGGAAGCTGACACAAATCTGGTTGGGTCGCAAGATTACATGTGAATTTCATTATGGAATTGCTAAGATTTTTACAGTTGCACAGGTACCCAGGTCTCTGAGTGTATCGCTGCTGCCACAAGGGCTGTGGATCCACACGTGTGAAAGAAGACGGTCACATCAGATTTGCCTGTTTCGCTTCTCAAACTCCAGTTTTCTTGGGAATTTAGCCTGTGCGAACATGCAGAGAGTGCACGATGGATTCTTGCAGACAGTCGGGAAAAACACTGGTGGAGAGCCACAGAGGAAGCCTCTGTGGTAAAAATGCATAATGCTAACTGAGAGGTTGGCAGTTGGATGAGGTATTGTTGTTGACTGTGCAAATGGTTTTATTTTTCCCATTCTTAGTTGTAGACACCTTTATTGAGTCAAAGACACCTCATCAGCCTCCTCGATGGACAGATTTAAAACTGGCTAGACAAAGAAGACGTCGTTTATGTCTAGACCTATGAGAAAGAGTCTCCTATTAAATGTATTAAAGGCGATGTTCATGTCAGCAAAGTAACTCTTAATTCCTTCCCGAAGGAATCCCCACCTACAACTACAATAGAGGTTGGCCGTGTGTCCCATACAAAGTCCAAGAAGCTCTGTGCTCAGTGCCCCCTCCCCTGCCTTTTAGAGTTCTACAAGGTATGCACAGTGTATCCAATCTGTCATTTTGGCTTACAAAATCAGACAATATTTTCACATGTTGCTCTCAACTTCAGAAAGAATGTTAATTGTTTTGTCAAACTAAAGTGAATATTTAAACAGGGAGGTTTTATAACTTTTTGGTGATTTATTACTTAGTGAAAAAAATTCATAGCTTAGACAATATAAATTGTTTTGTCTTTATTTTTATTTTTCACAATGGCAATGTTCCAGATGTTTTCTGCGAAATCTTTATTGTTTCAGTGATTCTTTAACTTTGCTGATGAGTACATCATGTAATTAGGAACTACTTATGTCTGTAAAATGCCTTTGCTTGGTAAATATACCCAGATCACCAAGGATCTGCTGGCCTCACAGAAAACCCTGGATCTGAACCACTGGAAAATTACTAGCAAGCCCCTGTTTCGTGGGTACAGATCACAGAAGCATTTTGCTGCAGATTGTAGGTATTCCTTCCCAAAGGCACCTGCTTTTGAATTCACACTATGGATAACCGTGTCAACATCCACTCCACAAGTTCTAGATCCGCACTATTTCCAGGCCAGATCAGAACCAACCTCTGAGTCACGTAGCACACATTCAGTCTGAGTCTCTTTACATCTTAGCATTGTTCTTCAATCTCAGGTTTGCAACATATGATTGATTGTGATTTTTTATTTCAGTTATCAACTTTATTTTCCTTACGAAAGTTTTGCCTAAATTATATTTGTTGTCACATTTGCTGTTAGAGATGTTGGATATTCTGTCCCAGTAAGAAGAAAGTATCTAATACAATCAGCTTTTTCATTGCTGAGAAAAATATCAAACATCACAACTTAAAGGAGGAATAGTTTAAATTAGCTCATCATTTCAGGGGATACAGTACATGGGAAACAGGCTCTAAGGCAGAAAACTTAGGGCAGAAGGACTTGACAGAGGAAAGCTACTTAATTCATAACAGCTGGAAGGCAAAGCCGATGAACAGCACTAGCGATGAGGTGTGAGGGAGCAGACACAGGCCCAGGGTCATGGCCCCATGACCTCCCAGACACACCTGGAGCCCACTCTCCCAATTTCCAGGGCCGATCCCAAGCCAATCCAGTGGAAACTCTACCCTAAAAATCACGTGGGCCCACACCATTCTACACCAAGGCAAATGAGAGATTAAAAGGCAAGATGACATGAGGTGGGAGCTATCGATCACGACATTAGGTGGGGGATGCTTGGAATCCTCTCTGCTGTGACTCAGGTATGATCTCCTGTCTGCTGAGGTCATTGGGCCAGAGCTACTAGGTTGTCTTCTATATATCACCCAAACTCCATGAGAAAAGTCATTAACATATCTTGTGGAGAAATGCTAGGCACACTGGAGGACAATAACATTAGAAGGCCCTCAACCTCCCAATACCTATTTATTCTTCTTTTCCCTTTAAATATATTTTTTTTATCTCGGGGAATTGCAAATTCTATAACACATTAGAAACATGGTTTGGGGAATCAATGACCATCCACACCAATTTTGGTTTTTCTTCTTACACTAGCCCTATGCCCCCTCCCCCGCCACCACCATTTTCAGAGATTCATCAGTCCATTGTCCCTCTTTCTACTCTGCCTCCCATGTTGGGACCATTTTATGGCATTTGTTTTTGTGAACTTCATAAGTGAGACATTTGTCTATTATTGCCTTTTGTATTTCATTCGTTTCGCTGAGGATTGTTGACTCAAGGTGGCCCCATTTTGTTCAAATCCTTCATCCTATCTTCCTTTCTTCATGGCTGCATAGTATTCTGTTGTATATAGGTACCACATCTTCTTTAGCCATGTCTCTATTGATAGGCAGGTAGGTTGTTTCCAGGATTTGGCTGTTATAAATTGTGCTGCTATAAACATGGATAGGCACGTGTCTCTTTGGTATGTTGACTTTCTTTCTTTTGGGAACATGTCCAATAAAGCAATGGCTGAACCAAATGGGATTTCTAGTCTCAGCTTTCTAAAGGAATCTCCAGACTGCTTTCCATAATGGTTGAACCAGATTGCACTCCCACCAGCAGTGGAGTAGTGTTTCTTTTTGCTCTATCCTCACCAACAATTGCCTTTTCACTTCTTAATGTAGGCCACTCTTACTGAGGTGAGGGGAAACCTCAAAGTTGTTTTTCTTTGCATTTCTCCGATGGCCAGTGACAAAGAGCACTTTTTCATGTGCTCCTCGGCCATTTATATTTTCTCTTCTGGAAGCTCCCTTTCATTTCAGTTGCCCACTTCTTGATGATGTCATTCATCTTAGGATTTTTTTTTTTTTGAGTTCTTTGTATATTCTAGATATTAATCCTTTGCCTGAAGTATTATTGGCGAAGATCCTGTCCCATTCTGTGGATTGTCTCTTAACCTTGCTGAATGTTTCCTTAACTGTGCAGCTTTTTAGTTTAATGTGGTCCCATTTATTCATTCTTGCTGATGTTTCTTGTGCAGCTGGCAATCTGTCCAGAAAACCCTTTCCTGACCCTGTTTTACCTATTTTGTCTCCCAGGAAGTTCAGTGTTGTTTCGAGGCCTAGTTCTTTGATCCATTTGGATCTGATTTTAGTGGGTGGAGACAGGCATAGGTCTAGTTTCATTTTCCTGCGTGTGGAGATTGAGTTTTCCCAGCACCATTTGTTGAAGACGCTGTCTTCTCTTCAGTGGATTGCTTTGGTCTCTTTGTCAAAGATCATTTGACTAAAGGTGTTTGGGTTTGTTTCAGTATTCCCAATTCTGTTCCACTGATCCTGCTGTCTGGTCCTATACCAGTACTGTATAGATGTACTCACTGTGGCATTACAGTACTTTTTGAAGTCTGGGATTGTGATTCCTCCAGCTTTGCCCTTGTGACTCAGAATTGCTTAGAAATTCTGAGTCCTTTCTGGTTTTGTGTAAATTTTAAAGTTGTTTTTCCCCCTAGGTCTGTGAAAAATGTTTTTGGTATTTTGATTGTTTTTGCATTATGTCTGTATAGTAGTTTTGGATGTATGGTCATTGTGACAATATTTGTTCTTCCTATCCAAGAGCATGGATGTCTTTCCAAATTTAGAAGTCCTCTTCAATATCTTTCTTCTGGGTTTTGTAGTTTTTCTCTGCATAGGTCTTTCACTTGTTTGGTGAGGTTTATTCCTAAGTATTTTTGTTTTTGTTGATATTGTGAAGGGGGTTGTTTTCTTGATTTCCTTCTCTTTGAATTTGTTATTGGTGTTTAGGAATACTATTGATCTGTGGGTATTGATTTTGTAACTAGCTGCTTTGCTGAATTGTTTATTAGTTCTTAGAGTCTTTGGATGAAGTATTTTGGGTCTTCTATGAGCATCAAGTGTATCAAGTCATCTTGAATTTTTCCCTTCTGGTTTCTTTTATTCCTTTTTCCTTCCTAATGACTTTTATCAAAATTTCAAGCTCTATCTTAAATAGTAGGGGTGAAAGTGGATATCCTTGTCTTGTTCCTGAATACAGTATGAATGCTTTCAGTTTTTATTCATTTTGGATTATATTGACAGGAAGCTTGTTGTAAATAGCTTGTATCAAGTTGAGGTAAGGTCCTTCTATTCGTATTTCCTTCAGTCTTTATCATAAATGGGTGTTGAATTTTGTCAAATACTTTTTCGCATCTATTGAGATAATCATATGATTTTTATCTCAGCATCTGCTAATATGGTGTATTACATTTATTGATTTGGGTATGTTGAACCGTCCCTGCATCTCTGGAAGCCCAATTGGTCGTGGTGTATAAACTCCTTTATGATTTGCTGCAATCTGTAGGCAATAATTTTGTTGAAGTGTTTTTTTTTTTTTTTTTTTTTTGCCTCAGTGTTCACTAGGGATATTGGCCTATAGTTTTCTTTTTCTGTTGGCTCTCTGTCTGGTTTTGAAATTAAAGTTATGCTAGCTTCAAGGAATGATTTTTGGCAACTTACCTTCCTTTTCAGTTTCTTGAGAGTTTGATGAGTATTAGTATTAAATTTTCCCTGAATTTTTTCTGTAGAATTCTGTTGGAAAGCCATCAGGTACTGGGCTCTTGTTAGTTAGAAGTGGTGTTTATTACTTCTTCAATTTCATAGATGGCTGTGCAGATGTTTAATTGGCCTATTCAGATGTTTAATTTCTTTTTTTCTATTTTGGAGATTGATATGTGTTTAGGAACTCACCCATTTCTTTTAGTTTTTTAATTTATTGGAGGATAAATTTTCAAAGTAACTTCTTATAATCCTTTGGATTTCCACATTATTTGTTGTAATTTCACCTACTTCATTCCTAGTGTTATTGATGTAGGTTTTCTCTTTCCATTTTTTCTGAGTTTAGCAAGAGGTTCTTCAATCTTGTTTATTTTTTAAAAACCCAAATTTTGTTTCGTTTATATTTTGTTTTTTTAAAAAACTTGATTTCACTTATTTCTGCTCTGATCTTTATAACTTCTTTTCTTCTGTTTGTTTTGGGGTTGGCTTTTTCTTATTTTTCTAGGGCCCTAAGTTGCATTGTTAGATTATGTATTTGGGCTTGCTCAGTTCTTTCTGTGTGTGCATTTGTGGAAATGAATTTTGCTCTTAATACTGCTTTCATTGTGTCCCAGAGATTATGTTGTTATTTACTACCATTGTCATTTGTCTCTATGGATTTTTGATCTCTTCACTGATATCTTCTGTAACCGTGTTCATTTAGAAGGGTACTGTTTGGTTTCTATTTTTTTTTTTTTTTTGAGTAGTATCTTTCGTTTGAATTTTAATTGATTTCTAGTTTTACTCCACTGTTATCTGACAGAGTACATGGAATTGTATCAATTTTCTTGTATCTTTTTAAGCTTGTTGTGTGGCCTAGAAATATGGTTTATTTTTGAGAATGTTCGTAAGCAGCTGAAAAGTGTGTATTCTGTTGTTGTTGGATTAAAAACTGTGTATGTCTGTCAGATCCATTTTGTCCATGATGTTCAAATCTTCTATGTCTTCGTTGACTTTTTGTCTAGTTGATCTGTCTTCTTGGGAGAGAGGGGTGTTAAAATATCTCTCTATTACAGAGTTGGAGTCTGTCTTTTAAAAGTTTAGTAGCTTTTGTTTTATGTAGTTGGGCGCGCCGTTGTTCAGGGCATAAATGTTTATGATTGTTAGCTTCTCTTGTTGGATTGTTCTCTTTAAAAGAATAAAATGACCTTCTTTGTCTCTTTTGACAAGTTTTATTTTAAAGTCCACTTTGTCAGCAGAGTATCGTTACTTCCGCTTGTTTTTGTTTCCCTGTTGACTGGAATATAGAACTCTACCCTTTCGTCTGGAGTTATGTTTATCTCCATGAGTAAAATGTGTCTCTTGCAAGCAATTGTGGTTGGATTGTGTTTATAATCCAGTTAGCCAATCTTTATCTTTTGGTTGGTGAGTTGAGACCATTAACATTTAGACTCCTAATTGATGTGTGAGTCTTAGGTCCTACCATTTTGCAACCCTATGTACGTTAATTTCTTTTGCTTCCTTTCTTCCTAAAGATATTTTCTCTGTTAAAGGTAATCCTGCCACTGTATTATTTGTTGTGGTGGTTCCCTGTTTCCGTATCTAGAAGACCATTAAGAATTTTTTGTAGTGCTGGTTTGGTTGTTATGATCACGAAAGATCTTTATTTCATTGTTGATTTTAAATGATTTTTTGGCTAGGTATATAAGAGTCTTGATTGACAATTATTATGGTTTAGGGCTTTGCGGACTTTACTCTTTACTCCAGGCTCTTTTAGCTCTTAGAGTTTGTGTTGAGAAGTCTGCTGTTATCCCCAATAGGTTTGTCTGATATATAACTTACTTTTTTCTCTTACACCTTGTAGGTTGATCTCTTTGCATTGTATGTCAGTGAATTTTATTATAATATGTCTAGGGGAGCTTCTGTCTTCATCATATTAGTAGGTATATGGTATGCCTTTGTCACTTCCATGTCTGTTTCTTTTTCTATGTATAGGAAGTTTTCTTTTATGACTTCAGTGAATAGGTTTCTTAGTCCTTTAGTGCAAATTTCCATTTTTTCTTGTATTCCTGCTTTTCTGAGATTAAGTTGATTTGAGTCTTGTTTAGTCAGTTGTATTCCATTTGCTTGTTGATGTTGTGTTGTTTGAACATTGTTAACAGCTTGGACCATTATTTTAGTCTTATCTTCTAGATCAGAAGTTCTCTTCTCATTTTGAGTCGTCCTGTTCCCCAAACTCTCCAAGGTTTTAATCTCCTGATGCTCCTCCTTTCTCTTTTCGTATTTTTGGAATTCTTTAGCAAATTTGTCATTCGTTTCCTGTATTGACATCTGTAGATTGGCTAGAGTTACGTGTATCTCCTCCTTAAGCTCTTTGGTTAAACTTTTAAAAAACTCTTTAAGTATTTTGCGTAGGTTGCTGTTTGCGTCTGCAAAATATTCTTCCAGCAGGTTAGAATTTTCTTTTATTAAAGTTTAGGAATTTTGGGTCTTCCTCTGGTTCTATTTGGGTCTCCCTGGGTGGGCTGGGGGCTATCTGAGGAATCTTGTCCCCATGTTTTCTTATCTTGCTGATGAATGTTTCTTTGGCTTGGTGTGGTAGCTCTTTAGGCAACCTCTATTTCTCGGTAGCAGAGAGTATTGTTCCTTGGCTGTGCTACATACAGTCTGTGTCACTGAGGTGGAGTTCCTGGTTAGAGCTCATCTACTTCATACCATCAGACCTGACAGTTGCAACTTGTTCCACTTCAGAAAGGCTTTTCTACTGTGGTGAAAGCTGCCAGTTCTGACACCCTGTAGCCTTTAGGTGGAGAGTACAGGATGTGGTGGTGGTGGTGGTGGGGGTGATGTGGAGGGGGAGTTCAGTGTAGGCATACTAGGTACACAAGGAGGTCACATAGGTTGTGAGACATGCCCGGTGTGCCTCTTGCGTCACTGTGCAGTCTTCAGTCTCAGGCAGGACCAGGCCAAGATGCACTGAGCTCAGACAGTGTAGTGCTATCACGGGAGTCTGACATTTTGGAATGTCTAGATTCTCAGTGCTAGGCCCCAACCCCAAGCCGCTCTAAGCAGTATGGAGCACAAATCCCCTTTCTTTCCTGACCTTTTTTCTGTGTTTTTTATTTTTTAGTTATCCCTGGAGGAGGCAGTTGCTTATTTTTTAAAATCGTTTCTTCACTCCCTCTCTGTGGGTGTGGCCTCTAGGGCGGGGTGGGGGTGGGGCAGGGTCCCTGCGCTTCTGGCCCTGGCCAGGAGCAGACTTGAGTTTTGTTCTCCGTGG
Source organism: Ctenodactylus gundi (assembly GCA_004027205.1). Taxonomy (NCBI): domain Eukaryota; kingdom Metazoa; phylum Chordata; class Mammalia; order Rodentia; family Ctenodactylidae; genus Ctenodactylus; species Ctenodactylus gundi. The sequence goes on from PVKB01000381.1 coordinate 271,605, forward strand.
CCCTGCTTGCTCATGGGCGCACAGAGAGTGGAGTGCATTTGGAAATGCCTTGCTTCTCAGTGCCTGGGAGCCTCTGGTGGCCGCCAGCCCTGGGGGGATTGAGTGCTCTGTCCTTTTTCTGATCATAGATGGCATCCTGCTGTGCTTTTTGCAGTCATTTCTCTGCACCCTCTCTGTGGGTGTTGCCTCTTGGGGTCCTTCCAGGGCAGGTCTTGGTTGGGGGGGGGGGGGGGGCGGCTCAATCCTCTCCTCCCTCAGGCAGTGCAAAAATCAGGTTTTGGTCTTCTCTGACCCGCTTGTGAAGAACGGAGTGTGTCTGGAGATACCAAGCTATTCCGCTTCTCGGTGCCAGCGGGGCCTCAGGCCCCTTCCAGCCTCGTGGAGCTCGAATCTCCCCCCTTTCCCAAAGAGTTCTATGTCTTTTTTTGTAACGTGTGGTAGCCAGCAACTGCTGCCACCCCTGCGTGGCCCAAGTCCCTGTCCTCTCCTCCAGCTGCTGGATGGTATGTGGCTGAACTGAGTGGGTAAAGGGCTCCCCCTTCCTTTCTCTCTTTTATTTCTCGGGTAACAGGCTTTTGGGGCCCGCTCCTGCTTATCTCCGCTGCATCCTCTACCTTCCACCAGGCAGGAGCTGGGCCAATTTCTCACATTAGTTCAAGATCCCATTTCCTTGAGGGAACTATATGTCACTGGCCCCATCCTTTGTTTCAAGGTGCACCTGAGAGGGCCTACAAAGAGTCTCTGTCGACCTGGAGCCTTCAGCAGAGGGGTGGGTAAACCCACCACTCCTTCCTATCCAGCCAGTGATCATCTACCTTTGGTTTTCCTCTTATTCCCGGATGTTGTTATGGTCTCGACATGTACTTTCCTCCAGCTGCCTGCCGGCCGGCTGGTCAATTTCTTTGGGAGCAGCTTTTCCTGGAGCTGCTACTCTGCCGCCATCTTGGCTCTTCCCTATCTATTTGTTCTATTGAGATTTCCTCCAACACTGAGTTCTAAACCCTGGAACAATGAAATATTTTAGGGAAATTCTGAGGAAGGCAGAAATGCATATCTGAAAAGATTTTGAGTTATGATGGCACAGAATAAGAGAATGGATTCTACCTAAAAATATGTCTTCTATATTAATGGAGTTGGAAAACATTTGATTCTGCAATCACTAAGAGGTGGATAATATACAAGGTTTTTTAACAGATAAGTCAAAAGAGAATTAGGTTATGGCTAATCCCTTCAAAGTCTCTTATTGGATTAAAAATATTGAACCAGAAGGCATTTACGTGCTGTGAAGACACAATCATTCTGCCTTGTTTCTTTAGCTTATGTTCTTGAAAATAGTCATACACATCATGTAACAAATGGAAGACAGTGTAGTAGACACTAATAAAATTTTTTTGGCCAAAAAACTCTAGAATGAAATAGCTTGTGAACAACATATGCCTAAAGTGGTAGCAAAGTATGACAATGTATTATATGAGATTGTATGATTAAATCTAAGTGTGTGGATTCAATTATAATTGCAGATGTAGGGATGAGTGCGCTGGCAGGCAGACTTGCAAGATCAGCTTGCAAAACAGTAACGAAAGTTGGAGCCACATCATGAAAAGAGTCTCTTGCATGACGTGCTACCAAAACATACTGGTTATTGCAGGCAGGCAGGGCTAGAATGGAATAGAATAAGACTGAATACGAAAGATTAGGTTATCCCTCGTTCATAATTAAAGAGGCACAGGGCTGGGAGAATAGCTTCGTGGTTAGGCTGTTTGCCTAGCAGGCACAAGGCCCGTGGATCTGATTCCTCAGCATCAGATAAACCGGGCGTGGTGGCGTGTGTCTATCATCCCAGCATTCAAGAGGTTGAGGCAGGAGGGTTGCCATGATTTTGAAGTCAGTGTGGGCTACATATTGAGTTCAGGAACAGCATGGACTACAAAGTAAGACCCTGACTCAGAAGAAGAAGGGAGGAGGGGAAGATGGGAGTGGGAGGAACAGTATTGTTAATAAGTCAATAGTTGTTCATGGGATGACTTAAGATAGTAGACCTGACCATAGCGTCTGCTGGAAAACTCATGACAGTTCAATATAAAATGTAATTTAATTTTCTTTCATACTTGTAGTGATGGAATATTAGTTTGCGATATACAAGTAGTCATTCGATTATGAAGAATAGCATAAGATTATTTAAATTATTAAAAAATAACACACATCCAAAGCCAATGTCAGAGCTGAAAGCACAAAGCCCATGTTGGCTGGTGGGTGGGATTCTGCCTGACAACCTGGGCACGGAACAGAAGGGATGTCTGGGTGCCCTGTCGAGCAGGGGCTTCCTGGAGGATTCTTCCTGTTTTGGTTGCTGAAGCTGGGGACCAGTTTGGATTGTCGAAAAATTGCTTTACTTACTTGAATGCAAAGTATGCCCATACTAAGTAAGGTATGAAAGCAACAACATTAAAAATTAATTTAGTTTTTGACTTGCAGTGTCTGAAGACCGCAAAGAGGAGCTACCGAGTCCATGCTATTATACATACCAGGCGCTGAGGAATCTGTTACGGTTTCGACTCCTTTATTTCTATCAACAACTTTAAGGATCAGACATTATTATGACATGCTCAATTTTATAGCTAAAGAACATAAGCTTTAAAAAGTGAATTTATTTCCACAAGTCACCCTGCCAGTCAGTTAAGAGTCTCAGAGTGCAAATCCAGGCCCATCAGTCTCTTAACTCTGAATTCTTTCCCATATTCTACTGCTTCTCAGCAGGCATTTAGACATTCTTCACTGAATACTCTTAGCACTCCGGCGTTATGAAAAAAATAAAAAGGAAGAAAGAAAATTGTAAAATGCGATAGGCAAATTAATGGCTCTCCAAAGATTCCACAGCCTAATTTCCAGAACTTCAGAATATGTTATCTTACAAGGCAAGAGGGACTTCTGTGCAGATGTGATTGAACTGAAGATGATGATACGGTGGGTTGTGCTGAAATATCTAGGTGTTTCCAGTATCATCACAAGAGTCTTTATAACAAGAGCAGAAATGCCAGAAAAAAGAATAGTGGAGACAGTTCCATGGGGTACAGTAATGGCTCTGATGATGGAGGAGGGACCACAAGCCAAAGAATGTGAATCCCTATAGAATACTGAGAAGGAAAGAGAGCGCTCTCCCTAGGGCCTTCAGAGGGAATACAGCTCTGCCCACACCTTAGACTCAGTCCGTTAAGATCCATGAGGGAATCCTAGCCATTAGAAGACAAGAATAAATTTTTAAATTTCTAATTGTGTAGGGAATACACAAGAAATAGAAGACCAATACAGGAAATTTTACTGAAATGAAAGTATTAAAGAATTTCATAGGGAAAAAATCAGGGCTAAATTTACACTGATTGCATTTGACCATCGCGCCATGTGCTGGGATTGTAGGGATTTATCGAACCAGAGGTAAACCGTTGCTGAATCGGCAAAGGTCAGAATTCTACGTCCTCTCCTGAACACTAGTCCAATGAGCTCTACCATCTGCATGGACTCAGTGATGAGGGTCCCCTGCTCACAGTGAAATGGGGGATGGGAGAGGACCAATGTTACCATAACACATCCTAAGACACCTTGCCATTTAAGCAAATAGTGAATCTCACATTACAATTAATAATCAGCTAGAAGACGTAATAGAGGAGAAACCCTATGTCCAATAGAAAAAAAAATCTAGGATACATATAACTAAAATAAGAGACATCTAAATCCTATATGAAGGCAATGATAAACATTCCTGAAAAACACATAGGTAGACTTGAATAAATGGAAGAGTGTTGCTTGATTTTTGCTTGGAATACGCCATCCTTATCAAGATGTCTGTTCTGCCTAAATTACCTTACAAGAATGCTGTGATTCCAGTTAAAAATATCAATAGGCTTTTCTCTAAAACCAGACAAGCTGATGCTAAAATGTTTGTGGAGAAACAAGCATGCGAGGGGCGGGGGGGATACTGCAAGGGAAAAGCTATGAGGACAGAGCTCGCTGTCTTCTACTCCTCCAGATCATTAGAACTTTAATATTTAAAAGCGTAGTAACGCAGTATGTATCGGCAGAAAACTTACTGGCGAGTATCGGAAGTCCAGAAATGCATGGAACTGGGTGATACCCAAGAGCGTTATAGTAAGTGGAGTGAGGGTAAGTCTAGCCATGAATGGAGGTAGACAGGTGGCGAGGTAGACCGCAGCAGCCATTCTCTGATATCACTGATACAAAGACGGGATTCTTAAAGTTACAATCTTGAGCAGACTGGAAGGACATGTGCGGAAAGAATCAATTAGATTCATTTCTCACAATGTCCATGGGAATAAATTCCAGAGACCTAGGTTTTAAAAGTAAAGCTTTACACGATCAGATGGGTAAGCGTGGGGTCATCCCTCTGGTTTTATGTTCATCTTTATACTTTCCGTTTTTGTTATTTGCTTCACAAACTTCTCTTACATGTAACATATACTGAGTTTAGATTTTGTAGTGTGACCCATGAAAACTTTTAATAGATTAACTTGCTTTATTTATATGTACCAGTGTAATATAAAACATTAGTATTCATAATATTAGCAGGCAGTAATTAATATAGTATAATAAACATGCCTATAAATGTATATATATATATATATATATATATATATATATATATTAATATTTTTAGTTTTTATACTTCTTTGAAATCCATCACCTTAAATGACTATAGAATACTGTTAATTATTCTGTATCTGTACCTTTCTTTGCAGACGGAGTGATATTTAATCAATATTTACTTAAAGTCTTAGATATTGTCTTTGGTTAGGATTCTAAACATTTTTATATTTCATTGATGCTTGGACTCTTTTCTTTAGAGATTCTCATCGTCTTTTCTAACTGATTTGTATCCTGATCCTTTTTTCTCTCCATATTAATTGAGATTATTTCTAACTGTTCTTATGTACTACTAGTTCAGCTTTAAGCTGTGCTATGTTTTAATGTTCTGGTTGCAATAATTCACATTTTTGGTAATAAGATGTTTTGGTCCCTAGTTTGTTTTCTTTACTCCTAAAAACTTCCTACCCTCTTAGTTTTATTTTGACATTTCAATAACGTGCCTATGACATCTTGCATAAGGGTGACTTCTTTCTTTAAAAAAAAGTTCTTAGTGTGTGTTGGTCATACAAAATCCTGGGCTTCATCTTGGCGTGTTGTTGGTACATGCACGTACCATGCTTTGACTATGTTAACCGCTCCCTCCTTTTCCTCCCTGCCCCCTCCCCCAACACTTTCTTATCTCTACTTGTTTTCTTTCTATTCTCCAGTAATCTCTCCTTTCTGTTTTTCTCTATTTGTTTAGATTCCACAAATGAGAAAAACATGTACTCTGAGTCTAGCTCATTTCACTTAGCACGATAGTCTCCAGTTTCATATATTTTCCTGCAAATGATTTGATTTTGTTTTCCGAATGGCTGACTAATATTCTATCATGCTTATCTGCCACATTGCCTCTATCCACTCCTGTTGCTGTGCACTTGGCTGTTCCTGCTGCTTAGCCACGGTGGGTTGTGTGCAGGGATCACTGGGCTGGAATGTACCAAGAAGAGTCGTAGTCGGATCAAATGGCATCTCCAGTGTCAGTTTTTGAGCAACCCATACTGATTTTCATACTGATTTTACCAGTTTACATTCCCACCAATGGTATATAGGGATTTCCTTTTCCTCTCAGCATCTATTGATTTCTGCCTGTTAGTGCATATTAATAATACAGAACAGTGAGGTTTATTTTGCTTATTTCAACTACTCTTTTCTTTTTCTTCTCCTCTGAGCACCTCTCCATTTCTGAAAGTCTACCTTTTAGGGGGTTTTTTGTTAATTTTACTTATGTATTTATTGTAGATCTCTGGTATCAGAGAAAACATACCAAATTTACTTGAGTCTGACTTATTTTGCTTAACATGACAGTCTTCAGTTCCATCTATTTTCCTGCAAATGGCATGAATCCATTCATCTTTGTGGTTAAATAATATTCCATTTTGTGGACGTCCCGTCTTTTCTTTATTCTTTCATTTGTTGAAGGGGACTGAGGCTGTTTGTGCAGGTATTGATCGCCACAGTGTGCTGACTTTAATTCTTTCAGAAATACACCATGCAATGGTCCTGCTAGATCAAATAATACTTCTGTTTTGAGTTTTCTGAGCAACCTTCATACAGATTTCCATAGAGGTTATGCTAGGGTGGGAAGGTTTCTTCCTGTTCATCCCCACATTCTTACCTGATACATAGTTTCCTTGTATTGTTAATAGTAACAATTCTGTCTTGGGTGAGATGCAAACTCAGTGTAGTTTTGATTACCATTCTCTACGGCTGAAGAGGTTGAGCCTTTTTTTTTTCATATACTTATGGGCTATTACATGTCTTCAGAGAAGTGTCTGTTCGACTCATTTGCCCATATGTTGATTGGATTTTTGTTCTTTGTTAATTTTTTGAGATTTTTATCCATTAGATATGTATCCTCTGTTAGAAGAGTAGCTGGCAAGGATTTTCTTTTGTTTGGTAGGCTGTCTCATCACTTTGAATTGTTTCATTTATTGTGTAATAGCTTTTTAATTAGATGCAATCCTATTTGTCAGGTCTTGCTGTTCTTCCATGTGCTATTTAAGAGACTTCACTTCTTGATGAATTTTTTTCTATTGTAAAAAAAAAGAAACAAGTGGGATGGAAGTTATTGTTTTGGCCATCTTTGAAAAATACAGTCTAATACAATATATTTAGTCATCACCATACTAATATAACATGATGTCCTTTTAGTTGAATATGGGTTCATTATTTGGAATTCCCTATTCTTTTTTTCTGGCCATAAATTACGCAGAAACATGGCCTAATGTTTCGAAGTTTGTTTGTTTGTTTGTTTTCAGGATGAGAACTAAAAGGCACTTTGCAAGCTATCTGAGTCCAGAATTCCTTTGAGTTCTTACGGTTTTTCCTAATCTTTTGCATTTGTGTTATTCGCACCGAAATTGACAACAATTTTGTTAGCAGTTCAACTTGCCTTAAGTTGTTTATCACAGGAAGAAGTATTTTCTTGCACTACTCTCACCAGTTTATGCAGCAATTAAATAATAGATTGAGAATAACAAGTGAAACTTTCGTATAGAAAGCAAACATAATTGAAATTTGGCAAATTTACTGCCCTTCCGGTGAAAATAAAAATGCTCCATGACCTAAAAGTTCTTGGAGATGAAGCATGCACTGGATAGCAGTCAGTATGCTTAAGGAGAGAACAGTCATTCAGTAAGCACTCAGTTAAATACTCATTCATGAGTATTTCTTAATTTTATGTAAATTGGTAATAGAGTTGTACACATTTATCTTGCTCCCAAAGCCACCACCTACAGTGAAGGGAAAACCGTTAAAACTGTCCTAAGCCAGAAAAAAAAAAAATCAATGCGTCTTCACTTTTATTGAATTATCTATTGAATATGTCAATCAATGCTCTCAGGAGAAGGCAACTGGAAGTACAAGATAGGACGTACGGATGTCTCTAGATGCGATGACTTTATGTCAGGAGAGTCGAAAATAGTAAATAATGAAAAAAAGAATGCTGTAAGCATTGTGCAAATTCAATAAACAAAGTAAAAAATATCACTTCAGAAATAACTACCAATACATGAAAAAGCATCCCTTAGGTGATAGTGTAAAAAGTTGCTGTTTAGTGAATTGATTAATTAATTAGGTCACCAATTAGTTAACTACCTGTGTATAAAATCGGCCAGAAACAATCTAATCATATAAGAAATTGCATTAAATGTAACTTAAAATGGAAAAATTTCCAACCTCAGGTAAGAAGTCCAAGAATTATTAAGTATGTGAGGCTTATTTCCAAGAAAATGTACAAATAAACTGCAACTCAATCAAAAGAATCATGGAATGTTTTTGGCTTTGCTTTTAAAGCTTTTTTAAGTTAGATGAGTTGATTATTTAATTTATTTTAACCAATACATATGCAAGAATATCTAGGAAACCCCTGACTAAAAGAAGTAATGTAGAGAGCTAGCCTCATTACGTGTAAAGATGGGTGCAACATCATACAAATTCCATAAATATGTTTTTGGAAACTCATACTTGATAGTACCATCTCACATTAGTGAGGGAAGAATGTCCTTTTTAACAGGTAGTGATGGGGTGACTGAAAACTGTGTAAATAGAGGTACAATTGGATTTATTTCTATCTTACCCACATAAATTATCAAAATGAAGTATAAAATTATCAGATATCTAGAGTCTGTTTTAAAATTAATAAAACCATAGTAAGCACTAAAAGAAGATTAAAGGCAAACTCCTTTAATTATCTTCAAGATTAAAGCTAAACTTTAGGTAAACTCCTTGTTCTGAGTCAATGAGAAATTTTTTCTTAACTATGACTAAAAATTCAGTAGGAATCAATTATGAGGAGAAAGAGAAATTTGAGTACTAAAAAACATTTTTAAACCTTTACTTGGTGAAAAAAACAAAATGAGTAAATGTACAAATAACAAACATTGGAAACTTGTATGAATGATACAATACACTTCATCTTGATATCAATCATGTAAAACAGCCAAGATTTGAGTCTCTATTGATTAACTTACTATATAAAAAAGAATTTAAAACTTCAACAATTGTGTAGGAAACCGGTCCAATAATACAAACCTGTTCACAGAAAAGAGAAAACAAGAGACTCCTGGCCCAACTGACAATTTTTTAACCTTTCTCATTTTAAAATACTCATAAAACTTTTTAAAATTTTATATTTCACTGCAGTGAGATAGCCACTTCTCAAATGTTATTTTGGCGCATATACAGCCTAGCGGGTTGTGAACGTACTGTGCAGCCCAGGCTGGCCTCAATTACGAGGCAGTCCTCCTGCCTCAACCTCTCAAGTACTGGGATGACAGAAATGAACTACCACACCTGGTTTATGTGGTGCTAGGAAATCAAACCCAGCGTTAGCTTGCTAGGCCCTTAGCTATGCCCAGCAAACATCTTAAAGGTCAGCAACATTTGTTATTTCGTTGTTCTAGGATAAACACTTGTACTCGTTACCGTGGGAATGAAAACTGTTCAACCCTGGAAAGAGAAAACTGGGAGTGTGCAGCATAATTCCACGTGCACGATGCTTTAACTCAGCAATTTCACTTCTAAAAATTCTTAGGGGCTCATCGCACGGTTCTCTGCACTTCTGAACATGCCCAAAATTTTTATAACAATATAAATTTGATGAAAATACAAATAAGAAGAGATCGTGAGGGAGTTAGTTTAACCAGTCATTGGTTGATTGAAGATCAGATAAGAGAGTTTCCTCTGCTTTGCTGCGAAGACATCTGGGTTTGCGGTTCATGGCAAATAGTACTTTGCAGGAATAAAAGAAGGAGGAAACCAAAACACCACGGTGATTACTGGGATGAAAATATGTTGGAGGGTTTCAGCATTTGAAGTTGATTTCGGAGGTACACAGGTTTGGTGATTACAACAGGCTCTGCTGGCTGTCACCAATGTCATCATTTCCTCTTGAGGAAAAGGACCAGCGCTTAGTAATTTAAGATCTGAGAGTAATCTCTTCTACTGTTGTGGTTTGAATCTGAAATATCTCCAAGACTCAGATGCTACAGCCTTGGCGGCCGGTGGATGGGCTTTTGGGAGAGTGACTGGATCACGAAGTCTGTAATTTCATCCAATGAATTAAATCTTGATGAGCTCATGATTCAATGGCAGTATCGGGAGGTGATGGAAACAGGAGGAGGTCTAATTAAAGGGTATGGATTATGGGAGGTCTGATCTTGGGGACAATGCATTGTCCCCAGCCCCTTTGTCGTCTCTGGCTTTGTCATTCTTCTCTACTTTCTGTCACGAGATCAATGTTTTTCCTCTGTTGCATTGCGATGTTTTAACCTTGGATTCAGTTCAACCCATCACAGATCAAGACCTCTGATACTTTGAGTCAAAACAAATCTTTTCTCCTTTAAGTTGCTTTGCTCATGCAGTCACAGGGAAAGAAAACCGTGCTTTTAACAAAACCATTTTCTCCCATCCGCTGCAGTCAGTAATATTTGTCCACCCAGGAAATGGGTCTGCAGATGCTTCCAGAAAGGGCTCTTTCTGGAATTTGTCCAAGCTTTGGAGTCTGAATCTCTACACATGCATGTTCTCAAGGCAGCAAATAATTCCAGGTTTGTGTTGACTCCCTCACACATCTTCACAGACACAAACTCAGTGGTGATGAAACAAAAATTTCTTTACTTTTCTTAACAATAAAACAATTAATTTCATAAAACCCCAACTCAGCTGAGTAGGAACTGACTCACTGCCTTTTCCTTGTTATTTCCCCCAAGACTGAGGGGCTTACACAGTTCAAAGTATAATGAAGGTGGAGCTGCTGTCCGTTTAGGTCTTTTTGTTCATCATGTTGGATCCCGTAAGATGCCCTTGCTGACACCCACAGGCTCCTGCTATGTTTCCCTCCAGGGAGTGTCCCAATCTGATGGTTCTTCCTCTCAAATTCATGCTAAGCTCTGCAGTAGGTCATTCAGTATGCTCAAATTTATCATTCTAGCTGGAGCTAAGAAGGATGAATAAATTACTGTTAGAATTAACTTTCTTCCACAAAAAAACTAGAGAAACACACAATTTATGGGTAAATAAATGTAAATCCTTTCTAGAAAACACAAAAAAATAACTTCATAATCTTGAGGTAAACAAGAATTTCTTAAATTAGACACAAAATGGAACAGTTAGAATGTTATATTATGTCTACATTATGATTAAGAGCTATTTGTGAAAAGCTACTATTAATAGATCAAAAAGGTAAGCCATATGAAGGGAGAAAATATTGCAATAAGTCGATCTGAAAAATGACTTTTTCCAGAATACATGTATAAAAAGAACAGACCAAAAAAGAGAAAAAAAGTGAAATGATAAAAATGGATGTGTTGATTAGAAATTTCACCAAAAAACCCCAATCAACTAAACAAAAAACAATCCAAATAGCCAGTTAACATATAATAAAGTGCTTAGTCTCATTATTTTATGGAATGTAAATCAAATCTTCAGCAAGATACACATTATACAACACCAAGAAGGCTAAAGTGGAAAGACTACCACCACCAACCTGTCCTGCAACTGTAACTCTCATTAACCACAGTTGAACTTTTTCGGACTTTGGTGGTGATTTTCTACTGTGTCAGCTTAGGTGAACTTAAACTACGATTTCCAGAATTTCTTCTTCTGAATAGATTTGAGATAGGGTTGAGCGCAAGAACCTTCCACTCAGGATTGGAAGTAATGTGGAAGTGAGAAGACAGCCCTTGCACACTTGGAAGATCTGTGTACCTCAGATGCTGCTGTAGTTCACAGACATTGCTCACAACCTGCTGGCCCACTCTGCTGGTGGAGTGGCCGCTGGGACCATAGCTTCTCTAGCTTCCAATAAACCATCTCCATCTTCTCCAAACCCTAAAACCAGCTCAACAGCATTTATGTGGAAAAGTGTTCCAACATACTCTGTATCAGCCACATCTCTAAGACTGGAAGCGTGAAGGAGGCATGAAGAAAGAGGTGTGGTTCCAGCTTGTCGTTACTTTTCTCCATTTCATGTGTCCCCTTGTGCTGCTGACTGTTGGGACAACCCTAAAGGCAGAGACAGGAATCTTATGTACTAGGCAAAAAAACAACTCCTAGGATTATGCAACGTCTAATTCCGGTAATAATTCCCTGATCCTTGATCACACATAGTTGCTCTGCTTCTCTGATTAATCCCTACTTGATTGTTAGTAGGATATCTTTCATCATCTGAAACTATACTATTTTTTTTTTTCAGAAAGGATTTAGGTGGAAGAAATGCTCGGATGAATAACATTCTAAGGTCCTTGGCTTTTAACAAGTGCGTGATAGTAGACACTTGTAAAATGAAGTATCATTTCATTTCCCAGTAGGGCTGCACATTGATGTTCCTGCTTCCCTCCACATTTCAGTTTGTGTTCTCACGGAAGCCAAGGGTTGGTGTGATTCTCCTTGTAGGTCTCAACCCGTTCCTCTGTTAGTTCTGGGTAGAGAAGCTATGGGGCTGTTGGAATGCTTGACTGGGTGGACAGATCTAGGCCTGTCCACCCAAGCTACATCCTCTTTGATGCTGCTAATAAATTAAAACTTTTGTAAGTTCCCAGTGTATGGCTGCCACTGTACCCTGCTCCAAAGCAGCTTCATTCCATGCAATTACTCTTACACTCCTCACCTGTGTTATGGATGGGGCCTAAAACATCCTCCACAAACCTCCTGTACTTGGAAGGGATTGAATTGTGGGGGTGTCTTAGTTACTTTTTCATTGCTGTGACCTGACACGCACAAGGAGACAGTCCTGGGGGAGGAAAGGTTTAGTTTTGCTCACAGTTTCAGAAGGTCCCAGTCCACTCAGGGGCGGCCTGCAGTAGTGGAAGTACGTGGCACAGGCAGAGGTGGAGGCAGCTCCTCACCACATCACAAACAGGAAGCCGAGTCCCATCAAGTCCAGTCTCTCTTCAGAGGAAAAAGCTGTAACAGTCTTTCCTCTTCCTTCCTTTTACACAGTTCGAGTTGCTAGTCGGGCCTCCCACATCCAGGTAGGTGTTCTTCCCTTATTGGCTGGCCCACAAATCACTCACACTCTAATCCAGGCTGGTTCCTAATTTCCTAATCAAGATGCAGTTCCTAAACCCTAATCCAGGCGTGGCTCCTAATTGCCTCAAGTTGACATAATCTCTCCAATTGTCACAGGGGTTCAATTGAATCAAATGGATTAATCTATGGGTTTCCCAGGCTGTTAAGAGGTGGGACCGGGTCAGGAGGGGTGGAGCACTGAGGTTGTAGTATGGGGAGATATTCCTCACCCCAGCCCCTTTCCTGACCTTCCTCTCTGACTCCAACCATGATGAGATGAGCATCTGTCTCCATCATCACTTCCACCAAGCCCTCCACCGTTGCAAACTGACCATGAACAGGCCGAGACTTCTGAAAAATGAGGTAAAATAAACCTTAGCTCCCTGAGGTTGTGAGTGTCAGGTATTATGTATGTCCCAGCCGTGAGAAAGTGACTAATGTGTCTGGGTTATAAGAACCCAGGAACTTCTCCATTCCTCTGGATGGCATATGAATTAAGTTATCCCCTACAAATAAGTTCTCCACAGTGCAAATAAGACATTGTTGACTGAAGTTTGTGTTATGGGCTTTCTAGCAAGGAACCTCCAGGACAGGGTGACCTGGAAGCTCAAGATGTATAAACGAAACCAAATCAAACCAAACCAAACCAAACCAAACCAAACCACACCAAAGCACCCTTTCCCTCTGTGTACTGTGACGGAAATGCCTAAATGGAAGCCTTGTGCACCACGCTTGCTTTTTATTTTCTAACTTAGAACATTTCCACATTATGTTCAATTGAGAAAGCAGTATAGAATTCACTAAATCAGGACATGGACTGGAGCACAGTCAGGTGCTTCTGCCCTATGAGCAGACCTCTGAGACTGGAGAAATCACAGCTTGGGGTCTTCATTTCCTCCTCTATAAAACAGGGAGTTCACTTATTCAGGATGATGTTGGGAGTGGTTTTTCCAACTGTAACACCTGCAAATTCCAGGAAGCTGCATCTCTGGAGGCTTGGCCTCATGTATAGCAGTTGGCGTCTGCTGAAAAGGGGACTGGATCTACCACTGAGTGATGTTGGGTGACCTGCTGCCGTACCGAGACCCTAAGTGACTTCTCTGAAGATAGCTCTACTGGCCTTTCTTCCTTGACTCAGAAGTTTCCTGACCCTTGAGTTTTGCTGCACACTCCTTTTCATGAAGACCATTTGAGTGTTTCTGTTATACATGTTGGTTGCCATGCAAACTTGGCTCATAGAGGCCTGAAACAAACCCCAAACACCTCCTTACATACTTGCTTTATGACATTTTATTTGAATGCCAATAACAAGTTTGTAGTAAATGGAGGATATGGCAGGAGACTAAAATAACACCATGGTCTTTGAACGCTCTAATCTGAGCTTAATAATTTTAAGAATTTTAGACATTTGTAACTCAACCTATGGGTATAATCTAGTAGTAATGGTACTTGGGTAAAGATGTTATGCATGGAGCTCAAAAAGATTGTACTGGATCAAATGACACATGGGTTCCAAAGGAAACTAAATCTTTTTAAAACCCTCAAACATCAGTTTAAACTGTTAACTTTAATTTTATTTTAAATTCATGTTAAAGTAATTGCATCAAGCTGGGATTAGGTACTGTCTCTGACTTTCTGCAGAGTTAACCATTTCATGTATCAGAAATACAAATAGTGTTATTTTAAAAGGGGAAAAGGCTAAAACTAAGCTAGAGGTTTCTGTCTCTTGTGGTTTACATGAGTATTAGCCCTAGTTGCTTCCCTCTGAGCCTGGATGTTGATTACCCATCTCTCCATTTGCTGGAAGAGCATCCCCTTGATCAAACCGGCAAGGGAAAGACCCAAAAGTAATGCTCAACTTTTTAGGCAAAGTAACATTCTAGTAAGTACTTTGCTCATTAATAATGAATGTTGAAATTGTTGTGATGATATGCTTAAGGCCAGAACTCTTGGATGACACAGCCCAAGAGAGTAGAGATGGCCTCAGGCAGGGAGTCAACAAGACTAGAATTCCGGCACCCTCAGGTCTACAAAATGTACCTCTTCTGGTCTCAGTACTCTAAACTACAGAATTAAGGATTAATAACATCTCCAGCATGCTGTCAATGTCAGATGTTCTAGAACTTTTCACTTAGCAAAGCCTTCTGGGAGTGAGCATCTAGAGAGGGAGCCATTCGCATGGAGCACGTGAGTGCCTCCTTCCAGCACTCACTTTGGTTTTCATATAAGCCCAGACATGACAGCTCTAGCAAGTGGCCAGGAAGTGCTCGAGTACACTGACTTGGGTAGCTTCCAGAAACTGTGGAGTGACAGCTATGTTCTTATGTAGAAAGAATGGGCGAAGAAAGGTAGGTCTACATCTTGGTTTTTTTCTTGACAAAATAATATTCCAGATTTTCATCAGTAAAGGAGGGGCACTGCGCTGTTAGGATCTTCCAACAGAAAAGCAACTGCTGTGTTCATCAAAGCATTTGACCCCACAGGTACAGCGTATGCAGCTCAGCTTCAGGATGGGTTCACTAACATCAGGCGCTGGAAGCATCGAGGATAGCGCAGCCCAGTGCTGGAGGAAGTCAGAACTGAATGGCCAAGGGTTCAGCTCAGACTATAGGGCAATTCTGATCTTGGCCGTTTCAGGCTGGCATCACCTCAGAAGTACTCACCAAGGGCCAGACTCCCGTTTCCGCCTAGGCATCTCATTGTGTTGCTCCCCAGGGTATGGCTGTGCCCTGGGAGGAATTCAGAACACCAGAACTCACCTCCAGCATTCCGTGTTCCATGGAAGCATCCAACTGTGCTGAGCAAAAGCCAGGCCTGGGAGACCAAGTATCTGTCATTCCAACTGGAAGAATTTCCACACAGTTTCCTTCTGTGATCTTTAAATTGAGGTGCCCAAATGGCATCTTAGAGTTACTTAGCTTCTGCAAGAATTCTCTTCATGAGGAATCCAAAGTGTTTCATTTTTTTCTCAGCACAAACATAAGATTTGGATTTGTAGTTTTTATGTGATGACCTTCAACTTTATTTTCCCAAATAAATTTTCTCCTGCTAACTAGGAAGCAAAATCGCCTGCTAAACTGTTTCAGTATTTATTTTTGAATAGAAAGCGAAGAGATAAAATTTAATTTTTATCTCATCTTTGCTATAAATATAAAAGAATAACAATTTAAAAGTTCTTAATATTCTTCAAATTGACACATCATTTATTTATTTCCACAACTGAAGTTTTATTTAGGCAGAAAAATAAAATTATTAAAATTAAAATTTATTTAGAATTATATAATTGATTGCTTTTTTTCTGCTGGACTTTCTTTCCCTCTCCTTTTTTTTTTTACTGATTCTACAATTCTGTCCTTGAATTTCCTAAGAGTTTATTTGTATTGCTGATCATGACATAGGGTCTGGAATCAGACAACACATTGCTGTGTGAATTATTGCAATAAAACACCAAGGATTATCACTTGAAAAAAGGGATGATTAAGTGATGGACTTATAGATTTAATTTTGTTCTTTCTTGTAAAAAGTAGGCATTTAACATCTTTAAGCATTTTATACATCCTCTAGAAAGTTCTAGAAAGGTGGCCATCCTCCCTTGAGGAATATATTTCGGATAACAAGCACTCTAGGAATTTTCCCTCAAATTACTAAGCATTTCATGAGCCAGCATTGAGAAGGTGGTGGGTATGAGAGGAGGGGAATTTTCTGACCTTAGAGAATTTTAAATTTAGTTGTGACTATAAAACGCAATAACAAGCACAGAATTAGAAATATTACTTGTGTTTGGGATAGAAAACGTATCTAGAAGAAAGTCTTGCGTCCAAAATCTCCAATGTATCTTCACTAACTGATTTTTTTTTGAAGGGATGAGATAGGGTCACCTTTGTTTCCTTAGAACTTAAAAGACCAACTTGACTTTTTTTTTCCTATTTTCTTTTCAGTATGCAAGAGATAAGCCAAAGGAGTAGGGGGTTGCGATGGTTGGTTTCATGGGTCCATTTTTGGACTACAGGGTTCCGAGACATCAAGTGAAACCTGATTTTCGGTGTGTTTGTGTGGGATTTTCTGAACAAGATTGATACATGAACCCATAAATTGAGGAAAGCAAATTGTGTTTCCTCATGTGGGTAGAGGCTCATTCAAAGAAGGCTGGAGTGGAACAGAAAACTGACTAAGAGAGCATTCTTCCTCCCTGGCTGCTTGGACAGGGACACGGGTACTTTCTTGCTTTTAGACTCATTTAAAATGGACTCCTTCAAGTCCCAAGCCTGATGGTTTTTTGACTAAATGACATCACCAGCTCTCCTGATTTTTCAGGTTTTGACTCGGACTGGAGTTATCGTGTCAGGTAGCTGAACAGAAAGGAAAGAAAGTACAAAGAACATAAGTGTCTGTCTTTGAAAATGAGCAACTAATCTCAGCGTGGATGGAACTTTTCAAGCGCCCATCAAGCTCCAATGGAGTCTAGCACAGTTTTCTCAACTGCGGCTGCCCAGTTGTTTGAAAATGTGATGACCACTTCTCCCGCTGTGAGTCCACAAGGAGGTGATGTGTCAACACAGTTGCTGCCTCACCCACTGCTGTACTGACATCTCTACTCAGCCACCTGAAAGTAGTTTGGTGCTATGTCAAAGGGGTTTCTCTACCTGATTTTGACAAGTACTGCCCTTAGTTATCCTTGTCCTCTGAAGTCCCACACTGTCCCTGTGTTAGTCTAAGTCCCCCTTAAATTCCCCTTTTTATGTGAGGTACTTCACCCAAAAATATTACGAAGGGACAGTTAACCATGACTCATATCTGTTATTTCAGCTACTAAGGAGGTTAAGACCGGAGGATTTCAAGAGCAAGACCAGCCTGGGAAACTTAGCAAGACCATGTCTTAAAATTAAAGGAAAAAAGAGGGGCTGGGGAGATAGTTTAGGGATTGAGCACTTACCTGTCATGCACAAGACCCTGGATTCAATCCCCAGAGCAGGAGAAAACAACAACAAAACAAAACAACAACAGCATCAAAAACAATTCATGGACAGCAATGCCGTAGTTTGAATGCGTTTCTCCAAAATTCCTACCTGACTTTAATCCCAAGTGCAGTGGTATTGAGGGGTGAGTCTTTGGGAGATGGTGGGATCAGGACAACTCCACTTCTGAAAAGGCCAGAGGGAGCTATTAGTATAGGTTTTTTGTTTTGTTTTGTTTTCCGTCTTCTGTTCTTTTCACTTTATGAAGACACGGTGTTCTTCCCCTCCCAGAGGATTCAGTAACATTGTCTTGCAAGCAGAATGCAACCCTTGCTAAAAGCTAATTTTATTAGCACCTTGGTAATGGGTTTATTAGAACTATGAGAAATATATTTCTGTTGTCCATTAAGTACTAGCCTGTGGCATTGTTATAGCACCGCAAGTGGTTGAAGACTGCAGTGGTGCAGAGGTGGAAGCTTCCAGTTCCTCCAGTCACACAAGCTAGCATCCTATTGCACCCTGGGCATCTTCTTCAGTAAACTCAATACGCTGTCCCCAGGGACAAAATCTTTCCTGAGGAGAAGCCAAGATTCCTCAGGCCCTTAACTATTTCCCTCCCATCTTGCTCATAGGTGCAAGATGCCAGTGGCTCTCGGTCACTGGGTGACAGTCTTGAGGAGAGATGCATCCCTCAGTCACTGAATTTACCACCAATCAAAAACTATAGGTATGCATGGGGAAACTGTCCTTCGTGACAGCAATGGGTGCCATCTGTTCAAAGAATTCATTTAGTCAGCTAGAGTAGATGTAGACTTGGAAGAAACTAAGTTTACATGATCTGGAATGTCCCCTTCAAGAAAAATAACTCAAAGTTCCAAAAACAAAATTAGGCATGAAAATAAGTATTTACATAGTATAATAAAAATCACAAAAATAGAGTTTTAAAAAACTGATACCACACATAGAACAAAATACAAAAAATCACAACATTTTTAATAATTAATTGCCTGATGCATCACTGTGATAGACTTTTTCCTACATTTTTGGCTATATCCTCATTGATCACTTTTCATATAAGAAAAAGATTTTTTTTACAAATTGCAGAATAATTTAGTCTTTCTTAAAGATCACTGAAATTTATATTTGTCATTGATAATTTAAGCAATTCCCTTTTACATTTGCTGTAAACAGTATAATATTTTTAATGATTTACAAAACTTACATCAAGTGTTTTTATATATAAGAGCTGTAATAAAGAATTTTCTGTACACTATTTTTTTGCCTCATAAATATTATTTTTTTCTCTACCTGCATACTTCCGGTGATAGCATCTCAAAACTCATTCATATCCCAGTAATCTTTTTGGTCTTTACTTCATGCTATAGTGTGGGCCTGTTCTACAAGGTGGATTCCTGGTAATGCTTGTGTCGTGTTCACAAGAAGGCTACCTCCCAGGAGAGCAGGTTGTTACACGTGAGTGGGCGAGCCTGGCTCCTCCACGCTCCTGCTTCTGGGATATGGGACCTCTCTCTTTCGCAGATCTTACTTCTCATTCTTTGCAATCGTTTTGTGATTCATCCAGGGGCCCTCACCAGAATCATAAGTCAAATAAATCTCTCTTCTTCATATATTACCCAGTGCCCAATGTTCCGTTGCATCTACACCAAATGGGCTAAGTCATTTCGAAAAGGCCCCAGATATAGCTATATTGAAAGGTAAAATTTCAACATAAATCTTGGGAGAAGATACGTGGTACATAGTATCTGGTATTCAGTGATACTTAAGCATACATTGAACAAAGGAAAGAATGAGCTCCTTTTAGGGTGTCCCTACAATTTAGCCAGCACTCTGATGTTCTTTTGGTTTCAGAACCCTTGATAAATATATTGACAGCACCTTCTCTTTGCACTCTAGCTTGGCCTCTTACCTCTGGAATCATCTCAAATCTGTTTGATTTTTTGTAATTACACTGATTCCTACTACCACCCCTTCCTGAGGGCAGCAAGAGCCTATAAAATAAGAACTTCTACACCTCTTCTTTTTTGATCACCATCCTTTGCTCTTGCACATTTTTTGCAGGCAGAATCTTCACATATATGTCATTTGATCCTCTCCATAAAACTGAAGATACACATTGGAAGAATTATTTTGTCCCCTATTGTAAAAAAGGAAGAGACAGTAGAAGAGAAAGATGAAAGGGATGAGAAGAAAGAAAAAGTTACTCAGCTGAAATGATTTAGCCGACGTCACAAAGGGGTGTGAAGGCAAAGTATAAACTTTATAAACCCCAGCCCAGAGCTCTTGTCCCTGTAAGACAAGACAATGAAATCTCTCTCTGGGCATCATTCATCACCAAGAGAGAAGCTCAGAAGCCAGAGAGTCGATGAAGCTTTACAGAGTGATGGGATTTAGTTAGGTCTTACACCGTGGAGAAGATCTGGATAGGGCACGTGCCCCAATTGGACGTTGTTGGAATGCCCACTGGGCATCTGTTGCCTACACACGTCACCTTACCTTTCCAAGGAGAGGAATTCCCAAGCATATTAGCACAGCAAACCAGCCAGAGTGCCAAGTACACTTTCAAGTGAATAGATTCTCATGCTGTCTGCAACTGGCCTCTGCACCGAGACAGTTAAGTCCACAGGGGAGTTTGCGCTGGCTGTTTTGTGAGGCTGACACGAGGAATCAGAGTGGAGGTTGCTCAGTATGCGACAGCCTACAGCAGTAGCCTGCCCATGGATAGCAAAGGAAAAGGAAGAAACACAATCTGCAATGACAGTTGAGGCTCCCCTAGGAGCATAGAATTGCCTCGAAATACATGAGCCTGTTACATCCCTTTGGGAACCCCCCTAAAGCTCTGCCTTGCTGGTTTCCTGGTACAAGGTCTAATAAATCTGCACACTCAGCTTCAACTTGGTGCCAGGCCTCATAACGGAATGATTACGTGTGTTTTGAGTGTCAGAGACCCGACAGAAAGATTATACAACATAGTGAAGCAATCTTTGGGGTTTGGGCAGGGGATGAAAAAGATAAATACGTGTCCAGGGGAGAGAAAATGTCAGCCTGTGGAATTGCTGCCTCAAAGTCAATCATTCAGCAAAAATGTATTAAGTTGAGGTCAGTAAACATTTGTCAAGTGCCTCCTGTGTGGAAGGCATTGTGTTACACACTGTGAGTATTCAGGCGCAAAAGACACATCGTTTATCTTTGGGGTTTATGGATAAGTCCACTAGAAGGACAGGATATAAGAGAAAGCGTGGTCATAATGGAGAAGTGTGACAATAGGGGTTGTGACAGAGGACAGTGGTGTTGTGGAAGGAGGATATTTGGCTCAGCTTGGAGCATCAGAGGGGCTTCCAAAGGACGAGATAAAGGGATGAGGAGTGGGGCAGGGGCTCCAAGGTGAAGAAACACCACAACAGAAGTAGCATGGTGTGAGGATGCTGATGTGTTTGAGTTTGGGAGGTAGGGAAGGGCGGAGGGGATGAAGATAAAGGAGCTTGGGATCGCCAGAGCGAAAACCAAAACTGTAACTGCTGAGAAAGAATCAAAGAAAAAGTAGAGACAATCCCATCAAAGAACTTAGCAATTGGTCAAACTGACAATTTAAATATTCATTTAAGAATATTATGTTTGAAGACTTTCTTAAGAAAATTACAAGTCCAATAAGTGGCCAGGGACAAAGAGAGAAAAGAACATGGTAAGGCTGGTTGGTGAGAGCAAGAACGCACGAGCTGGGAAAGGCTCAAGGAGGCACCGGCATCCGAGCAGAAGAGAGGATGATGTTCTAGCAGATACGGAAGAAGCAGAATGTCACCTGGGACGGAGCACACCTTGATCAAGGGCTCAGAGAAGCCCTCTCCTCTGGTCACTTTGGGTTGCATAGGAACCAAGATCATAAAGTGAAAAAGTTCAAGACAACAATGACTGTCTTTATATATGGAACATTCAGTCTCTTCCTGTAAGGGGAGACCAAATAAACAAGTGAGTGCAAAGACGGCACTCGTGGGCAGATGTTTGGAGCGTAGGGGAAACAAGATGGGGTGATGCTTGCGTGTCTTCAATGCCACGGTCTGTTTAAGATGCTCCCTGTTCTGGGCCTAGTGGTGCAGGCCTGTAATCCCAGCACCTTGAGAGGCTGAGACAGGACACCTGCAAGTTTGAGCCCAGCACGGACAACCTAGCAACTTAGTGAGACTCTCTCAAAAATAAAAACTAGAAACAAGTTGAAGGTGCAGCTCAGTGGAAAGACATTGAGTGCAATCCTCAGTACCACAAAAAAACTCCCTCTTTTTAACAGTCTAGTGGATACCCAATGCTAAAGTTCAGAATACAAATGTCTCTGTTGCAAGATGATTTTCCAGGGGAGATGTATGTGAACACCAAATCTGTCACCTGATAAGGCACAGCAGAGGGGCCAAAGTAACAGTTGAACCAAGGCCCAGCTTGGTGGACTAAGGAGTTTGTTGGACCCACGTACAGGATCATAAGTGAGCACTTACCTAGAGATGAGTAGGTGAGGGACCACATAGAGGTGCATGGGCGAGGGGTCCCTTTCAAGGCTATGGATGACTCAAAAGGCAATTGATTACTGAGCAGTTCCCCCAGGTAGATGATGCTGCATGGAAACGGCAGCCCGCCTCCCGGGCATCTTTACCTCATCCGCTACAGCTTTTCTCTCTCAAGGCCAGTGTCAGGACTTCAGAGCAGTTGCAGTACTTCTCGCTCACCTGAGCTGGAAATTCTCTTTCAGTAGCTGCAGGTCTATCTTGCGTGTGGCTCACTCCTCACTCCTAGGACTTCTTGCTGTCTGGGTGGTGACACCAAAGAGTGCCACACGACAGTGCTACCTTTGGCCTCAGAGCCCTCAAATCTCTGATCTGACATCTCACGCAGGCTGGAGGGCCGTGAGCTGCACCTGTAGTTCCACCCATGGCCCATGTGGCTGCACACCCGGGAGCTGGTAGTCCCCAGGTGGTAAGGGCTCCACCTGGCTGCCTCTGTTATGCACACCTGATATCCCTTGAGTCTGATAGCCTCTTGGGGGGTGGGGTGATGACTCCCAATTATTTAGCAATAAATACAGTCAAGGAAAACGAAGCAACTCTACAACAATGCATTGGAAGACTTCCAATACAACACTTTCCAAGTCAAATAAACATTAGAGAAATCCTGGAAACAACCTACTTGCCCATCAACAGAGAAATGGATAAAGAAGATGTGGTATCTATACACAATACTAGACTACGCAGCCATAAAGAAAGACAGATACAAATTATCTAAAATAAAATTGGGTTACCTTGAGTCCATAATGCTCAGTGAAATGGACCGAACAACAAAGACTGAATGTCATGCTTAGTGAAGTGAGTCAGAAGCAGAAAGGGAAATATCGAATGTTTTCTCTGAGTATGAGAAACCAGATCACAATTGTTTCAGAGAACTTAATGTGGGGAATAATGGGAACGGGAGGGGAAAAAAAAGAGAAAAGGGAGAAGGAAAGGATTTGTAACTTTGCCACAATGTGTATGTGCATAAAACACTAGATCAATGTAAACTATGTTTTGGACTTACACATATCAATAAAGTGGGGGAAAAGACTGAGTGTCAATGGGTGTCTCTTCTATGAAATTCACAAAAAAAATTGCATAAAAAGTTGTCAACATGAGAGAGAGGGTAGGAAGAGGGGCGGTGAACTGCTCAGAAAGGGATGAATCTCTGAGAAAAAGGTGTAAGTGCAAAGGAACCGTGTTTCATTGGGCAGTGTGTCCTGGAAATCCAGGAATATGTGTTGCTTCTTATCTTGAGATTTATCACACTAAAATAAAACAAAAAAATCCTGTCAGTCCCATTAGAGAAATTTAGAAAAGCAGACGCTAATTCATATTTGCTTAAGTTGATGCCACTTAATACATTTTGAGTATTTTTGGTTAGAAACAAATATAATGGTAAATTTATTACCATATAACAAAGGTTTAAAGTAAAATTTATTGCCACGTAACCAAAGGTTTAATGTTCTTTATATTCAAAGTAGCTCAAAAATATTATTTAAATGCATAAAATAATCAAAATATCAGTTTTATAATTTGTGTGAATTTTTGACACGCTTTGAAAAAATGAAATCAATCAATGCAACAAAAGGGTTCAAGAGGATAGTTATACCTTAAGTGAAATTGATCAAAGGCAGTTTTATATGAGACGAACACTAAATATGACAAGATGCCAGGAAATAAAAGGGAACGAAGATAGTTACAGCAAACTGGGACTAAAGTCTTTGTCACAGGCAGGGACCAGACAGGGAAACAAAAGCCATACCAGGCATCTCAGCAAACAAAACTTAGTACAGAGAGGGGATTGAATGGGTGAGCGTGTCCAAGAACGCAACATGGAGGCACTAGTGTGGGGGTGGGGAAATAAAGGCAGAGATTAGGATTGTCCGATGAGCCTGCTCAGAGGACAGATCCGCAGACAGCAGGGCTCAGTCTTGTGAGGAAGGTACGCTTTCCTACGGGTTCTGGAGGGCCGAGAACTCAGAACAGTTGCTGGTGGCACACAGGCTCAGCTCTCTGGACAGGCACTGCCCAGCTGGTGACTGCATCTTCCCAAGGCATACGAGACTGATTCTGGGCATCCTGGAAGAAGGTGGAACTTCTCTGGCGATGCTGAATGAAGGATTGTTGTTACAGCAACACTGGTGGTAACAGAAGCAAGCTGCCCCCCACCTTCACACCCCCTTCCCTCTGTCACATAAAATTTGACAGAAAGATAGCTGGCAGAGGAAGAATACAGTTTGAAGCATTCCAGCCACAGTGATTTGTGATCAGATTAGCATGTAGAAAGGTGGCTTGGGAACTGAGCACCCCTACTGTGTTTATGGGCACAGTCTCTGTGACTCTATTTGTAGCATCAGGCTTTAAAAGAGTCCTGAATTTGATTTGAAGAGGGAATTCTTCCAAAAGGCGACTCAGTTCCAGAATGTTAAAGCCATATTCTGGTGTCAGCCGACCACGGCAGTATCAGTTATTCTCTTTATGCCAGGAACTTTACAAATGTCCATTGATCTCTTGCAAGAAATACCACAGAACAAGTGTTTGTCCCATTTTACAGAGAAGAAAATGGAAGTTTCAAAGGAAGGGTTAAGTAGCTTGCCCAAGATCAAGCAGCTGGTAAAAGGTGAAGACTAGGGTCCTATGTAATCTGAAAGGCCAGTTTTCCCACCACCTCTTGGTCTTTGTAGGGAACAGACCGCTTCTGAATGGGCAGAGGCCGTGTTCCTGGATGGAGGGACAGTGGCTGGACCACTCCTGAAGGCCCTGGGCCAGATGACCTCTGTGACCACTGGCCTCTTAAAAGCTCAGGCCCAGTAGGGTGTCCATCCTGAGTTCTTATCCAGCCAGACTCAACACCTAAAATGATTTACTCCTACCAAGTGTGGGCCTCTCCAGTGGAAAAAAAGGAGGCCTTAATCTGAATGAGCTCGCCACCTCTTGGAGGAAGTGTCCTGTTGCAGCCACCCACACCTATGCCCTGCCATGTGAAGCGTGTGGCTGTGTGGCTGTGCACTGATTTGTGCTCCTTGTAAATTCAGCTTCCCTCCATATGATGATGTTCTTGGAGAACAAGCTATTCACCTAGAGGGCCCCAAAATCACTTAGGAATGAATTTACTTTTTTGGCTGAATCAAGCCTTAACTCATAACTGTAGATGGAAGCAAACTGTGCTCACGCTTTCTGAAATGCGGACGCTGAGATGAGACCTTATTGAAGAATTTGCCAAAGCCCGAGGGAACCGAGAAGATAAATGCTACCAGGCGGCTGCAACTTGAGCAAAATTCAAAAACAATAGAATGTCAACCTGAGATCACAGAAGGCTGTGGCGAGTGTGACAGAGAGCAAGGGCAGCGCCTTGGGCCCGGGACAAATGAGCATGTGGATAATGGGGGATGGCACTACAAACACTTCTTTGAAAGAAGTCTAGGGGGAAGGAAGCAGGGTTGACTCTCCCCGCTCTGGGTCTCCAGCTCATCATGGGGAAGAGAGAAAGCCAGACCACATTTTGGCAACCTGCCTCCCCAAGTGCCCCTGTTGCCAGCCTTCACAGGGTTTCCTAAGCAGCTCTGCAGGGCCAGGTACAGGTTTCTCCTGTCATATCTGGGTTCCTGCACAGGGGGCTTCTGGGCCATTTTGGAAAGTGACTTGGCTGGAACTCCAGTCCTGCCAGCATGGCAGCTGTTACCACTTATACCAGGAACATCTGGCCTGAAGATTGCAGTAAAAGTGACACTTGTCTACCGAGAAAAAAATGTTGAAGTATACATTTTGGACATGAAGAAATAAGTAATGACATATAATGTTTTCATAAAGCTGCTCCACTGAGCAGCAATCATCAGACCCCGGGCGCAGGCGTGAGTGAGTCTGTATAGCCCTGTGAGCCCGCAGGTCTGTGAAGGGCCTTGGGTCCAGAACATCCCTGATAAATGTGGCCTTTATCCTCTGGAAACTCGGCGCAAAGGGAGGCTCTCGGTAGGGACCTCTCTTCAAGACCTGAGTCACAGGCTGGGACCTGCAGCAAGCACAAAGTTCAGCTGCTGCTCAGCAGGACGGCGAGCTGTGAGCTGAGGACATGCCACCGGCTGAACTGGATCTTTCAGGGTCACATTTCTCACCTGTGAAGCGGTAGTGTCAAAAATGATAACTTTAAGGCTCTGCCAACATTTTCTACTACGTCGAGTCTTTCAAAATAGAAGTAATTCCACCAGTTCTATGCCCATCCTATAGGTTAAGCATGATTTTTTTCCAGACTCTGCTCCTAAAACTCCCATCCCCCTTGATGTGGTGATACCTGCCACCCCTCCAAGCTAGAATGCTGGAGAGGGTCAGGTTTGACCCGTGTGAAAGCACTGGGCTCCCTAAGAGCAAAACACACCCACAGAGGCGGGCAATGCTGTCCAGACCCTGCAACGATGTCATGCCGCCCTGCGGATGCCCACCACACTGTGCCCCAAATGGGACATTGTGCACATCTGATCAGGTGGCAGATGGGGAACATTTGCTGTGAGGAGAGTATGGATCATGTTGAGTGCGACAGGGATCTGTGTGATCAAATAGGAGAGCACACACACTCTGTGGTCTCTGAGGCATCAATTTTTTGCATAATTTTAACATGCTATCACTAATTACCCGTGTCTTTTGAATTTTAAAATGCTAGCTGTGGTAAGATTACAGAGAAACAATGTAGTATTAGTGTGCAAATGTCATCAGGAAGATACATGTGGCCTCCTATGGGCTCTTTCTTTTATTCCATTTTACTTTTTTTTTTTGTTTAATGATTAAACCCAAGGCCTTCACACTGAACTACATTCCCAGTCTCTCTCTCTCTCTCTCTCTCTCTCTCTCTCTCTCTCTCTCTCTCTCTCTCTCTCTCTCTCTCTCTCTCTCTCTAGTCCAGGCTAGTCCCAAGCTAACTAATAGCCCAGTTGGCCTCAGACTGCAATCCTCCTGTCTCAGCCTCCTAAGTGCTGGGATTATAGGTGTAGGCCACCACACCCAGCTTAGCCAGTCCATTTTGTTGTTGTTTTGTTTTGAAGAGTCTAATCACATTGCTAAGGTGCCTGCACAGGTAGGGTTCAAACTCCCAGAGTTCTAGGATCACAATACAAGTCCTTTCTTATTTTGTCTTCTAGTGGGAGGTAGAACACCTGGGCAGGTGCCATTGCTCTCAGGTAATTTTCAGACACAACTTTATATCTTGTGGTTCATGGAGGCAAGGCCTGGGGCCTAGCCTTCTCACAGAGAAATTGCTGGTCTTTTCTACAAGCTGTTTGCTTAGGCAATCTGACTTGCGTTGCCAGAAGAGTAGAAGGACGCCGTAAAAAGGCCAGAGCCTGGTTGCTGGCCAGCTGTGACAGCTTATGTCGGGACACAGCAGAGTGGGGGCAGCAGACTCAGGGCTTGTGGGTCCATAGGGCACTTGTGGTTGTGGTGTTGCAGTTTTTCTAAGCTACAGTCTAGAAGCTCTTGGTACAATGTTGTGGCCTTTTCCTTCTGTTTTAGAGTCTAGGAATAAAGCAAAGATAGTGATTATCACTGATGTCTGAGCCTGGGGAACAGAGTGGTGTGTGTTGCAACCATTCATGTTTCAGTGTGGATTCTGAGCCCGGAGGTCTGGGCAGGGGGCTGTGCCCTTGCATTTCTAACATGTTTCCAGGTGATACTCATGGTAAGTAGCTAGAGATCAGCCATTAGAAACTTGGGCTTTGGAATCAAAATGAGATGTGACCAAAAAAAAACCCAGTAAATCCTTAAAAAGTGTATTGTAGTAAAAGACACAATGCCATTAATCCTCCTCAAAATACTCATTACTTTCGACATACTGATCACATCATCTAAGTCATCTTTTGTGAGTGTGAAGCCCCTTCCTTCCTCTCACAACTTCTGATCACACTCATAAAACAAACTGTAGAATGAACGGGAAAATCAATCCCCTGGGGTGACTTCAGAGACCTCTCTTGTCTCCACTTCTCCCACAAATGTGAACACCTTTCCATCACTGAGGTTAACTCCAGCTGGCCTGAAAGTACACATCCCCCATGTGACCTCTCTTTGGAGGACAAATGTTTCCTATGATTCTCTTCTCGTCTTTTGTGCTCCCAAGGGAGAGAACTTGCCAAAATGAAGTCCTTCTCTTTGGGCTGAGATGGGTATTCCTCAAGATCTCAGGTGGTTTGTTATTTGGGGAATCTGCTTGTGGGCAGCAAGGGAGGGTCCTGTTCTGTGCGCTGTGACATTCCCAGCGGACTAGGAGGCAGCGGAGCCTGAGGTTTAGGAGCCAGGAAGGCTCTGAATGAATATCAGCTTCAGAATCTTTCCCTCACAAATAAAGAAAGATGTTTACAAGAAGAAACATCTAATCACATACACGTGAAGCTATGCTGAAGTCATGTCTGACAAACCGGGTAGTGTTTCAATCCTCAGGATCTTTCTTAGCAAGGCCCAGGCACGACTCAGAGCCATTGTTGCCACGGTTTTCAGTATGACCATGCTCTAATTCTCACTGTTCGATTCATCTCAGCCGTTAAAAGACAGACTCCCAGGACCTACCTCAGGCCTCCCAAATCAAAGTGCTGAGGATGGGGCTGGAGAAATGGCTCAGTGGTTAAAGTGCTTGCCTAGCAAATGCTAGGTCAAGTGCTAAGTACCCAAGTTCGATTCCCCAGCACCACATAAGCTGGGCATGGTGGTGCATGCCTGTGATCCCAGCACTTAGGAAGCTGAGGCAGGAGGATTGCCGTGAGTCCAAGGCCAGCTTGGGCTCCATAGTGAATTCAGGACCAACCTGGGCTACAGAGAGAGAACCTGTCTCAAACAAACAAACGAACAAACAAACAAAATGCTAAGGATGGAGACTGGGGAATCTGTACTTTGACAAGCTCTCATTGATTTCCTGACAACATTTTTATAAATATATTCAAAACCGTTAACACTTTAATGTCTGCTGGGGTTGAGGCTTGGCTTTGTAACTCAGTGGTTCGATTCCCCAGCTCTACATAGCCTGGGCATGGTATGCATGTCTGTCATCCTAGCATCCAGGAGGCTGAGGCAGGACAATTGCTGTGTGTTTGAGACCAGCCTGGGCTACATAGTTCAGGGCCACCCTAGCATACATAGTTAGTTCAGGACCAGCTTGGACTACAGAGTGAAACTCTATCTATCTATCTATCTATCTATCTATCTATCTATCTATGCATCTATCTAAATGAATGAATAAAAAAATAGATAAATAAAAGTCAGCTGACTGGCCTGTTCAGGAGCTGAGCCAGAAGGCCAGCTCTCCTCCTCCTCAACTGGCTAAAACTGAGGTGCTCTGTGTCATGCACCCTACCCAGGTCCCCTTCAAGTTTCCGGTCACTGTTCTTTTTCTGTCCACATGGGTCTGATGAATCTGTACGCTTCCCTTAGCTGTCTTCTAAAAGAACGAGCATGCATAGCCCAGACAACAATGCGTGTTTGCATCTCTTTGGATTGATCTCTTTAAATATTTGTTACAAATGGAATTTTTGGCAAATCAAGTCATGGTTCCAGAAACTATCTTGGATGGATAAATAATACTTTAATTTTAAGCCTTGCCCTCATTTCCTTACTGTTGATATGTGGTAGACACGCATATTTAAAAACATCAAAAGAACCCAACCATTAGTCATTTTAAGTGAAAAATTGCATGCTACTACATTCAAAATATATACTTATTTTTTTTTTGTATTTTGTATTTGCAATACTTTTCTCTTTAATGAAAAGGTACTCACTGGGAAATTGGACTCATCATTGAAAAATTGATTTGACTCGACACATCCAGAGAAAAGAGAGCCAGGTTGGAAGTTGGCATCCTCAGTACCTACATGAATGTCCAGCTTAGGCTGTGGAGAAAGGTTTCCTAAACTTCTGGGTGACTTAGCACGAGGTGTGGCTCCCTACTCTGGGCAGGTAGTCCAGTCATGTGATGTGACACGGGCCCATAAATAAATTTTCTTCTCTTCCAGAGCCTAACTCCACAAAAATCAGAGACTTGAGGTTCTTCTAGCTGAGAGAGTGGTCCCCTGCCAGGTTAGCCTTTGCTCTGGGCTTTCCCCCTTCTGGAGCATTCTAAGTTCCAATCCCTTGCCTTACCTTACCTCTTGTATCTCTCCAAAGCTGGTGCTTGGGTTCAAGAGGCTCATCTGGAGGAGGAGCACCATGTACCACAGCAACGGATAGCTTCCAGAAGAAGAACAGCTTCTCTTGCACTTGAGGTGCCACCTTGAGGACCTAGCACCTTTGCAGAATGACCTCTGAACTTGGGAGGCTCCAGGGCTTTGAGCACTACCAAAAGAGAAGCACTCACCCCTCTTCCATTCAGTCCTAACAGTATCCACGCATCAAGGTGAATGAACACTGCAAGGGTCTAGGCATCACGTAGGGAGGGTTGGTGGATGTCCTAGCTCTTTGGAATCTGTAAATTAGGGCTATCCCTTTCCATATGTTACTGTGAGTTCAGAGGGAGGAGCAGGAGGTTCCATCTCCTTAGTGGAGCAAAGGAGTTGGTCAGTGAGAGGAGCAAGGAGCCCTTCTCTAACAGTGGACTTAGGACAGTGATTTGATCTTCCCTAGCCCCTGGCTCCTATACCTCTGTTCTCCGGCATAAGGCATGACCGACCATATGTCTTGGAGAACCCAGAGAAAGAAACTACACTTCGGCCAAGAACATTGTGTCTGCAGTATGGCCTGAAGAGTTCTCAATCTTAGCATCTATATCCTTTCCCCTGGAAACGGCTGGATTTCAGCTCTAACCTCCCTGTGTGCTCGGAAGGCTGGTGGTAAAAGGAGGTGACGGTTCCAGGCAAGTTAGCACAACATAAGCTGTGGAAGGAGCTCTGAGATGCCACGTTCCCCCTGCAGGCAGAAGACTGACCAAAGACCTGGGTTAACAGGTAGCGTCTTGGGGTTGCTTCTTCCCTCCTCTATGGGAGATCTGCACCTTCAGTAACCAGGAAAAGAATGGGCTCTGCTCGAGAATCAGAAAGAAAAGCAAGGAGCAACTAATCTGAGGTGAGCCAGGGGATAGGGAACTTCAATCCTTTAGGGGAAACTGGTTCACAGAAACAAGCTCTCTGTCCATTCTTTGCACCCACGGAGAGCGGAGTCTGGGTAGGGGCAGACATGTGCCCTGCGCTGGCATCCCCGGGAGAGTTTCCCTGGGCCTCCCTGTGCCCTGGAGAGGAGGCCCGCTGTGGCCCACCGAACCAGGCCTTCTCAGGAGTTCGTCGCTCCGCGTATGCTCCAGGACTAGAAGCGGACCATTGCTAAGGACTTCAGATTTTAAACAAATAAACAAACAAACGCAACAACCAAATCAAGCAAAGGAATCTGAGAGCAACTTTACATCTGTTTCGGGGCAGGCAAACAGAAACCGCCTGGGGAAAGAGAGATTTCATGCTGTTTTTCGGGAAACTTAAGAGTTGATGTAGTTTTAAATGAGTAAACCCAAATTTGTAGCAGAGGAAGGAAATTTTCAAGGGAATAAATAAATGCTCCTAGGTAAAATGAAACAGGGCTGACTAGTTTGGTGCCTTTTCGGCGACGGGGCGCTGGAAGATATCCCCCGCTCGCCAGCAGAGGGCACGTTTTCTTTAGGATTGCACCGGGGAACTCCAAACCTCACAGCCAGACTTGTTCGCTCTCCGGAAATCGCTGGGCAGATACTAACCCTCCAGTGTCTGGAAATGTTTAATTACCGCGAACGCTCACTGCTTCAGCGCCGACCGCCGCGGACAGAGCGGGTTGGGGACGCAGCGCCGCCGGTGTGGTAGGTGATTCTGTCCGCGGGACTTATCCCCATCTAGACAGGATTCCGGTGATATCACCCTCCTCCCTCTTCCCCGGTTTGTTAGACGCTTTTCTGATGCATTTACTTCCACCCTAATTAAAAGGAAAGTTTAGTAACTCGAGAACACGGATCTGTTACAGGTCAAAAACAATTCTGAAAACAGAGTTCACGAAAAGTAAAACTCCACCGTGACTTTCGCACAGGTTCTGCATCTGATCCTCAAGTCGTTACCAGTAGATTTCACCGATGATTGTACCGTCAGAGTTGGTGGGTGCACGTAATCTTGTTTTCTGCATATTCTTTTCATAAAACAAAGGTGATTACACGCATATGTGCGCTGTTACATTTATTACGGTGGCAAATAATTGCAGGATACTTATGTGCTTATAAAGAACTTCCGAAACGGGAATTGCGTGGGAAAGGGAAGCCAGCTTTCCCTTTCAGTTTTGATACTGTAACTCGAGTGTGGCTGTCAAGACAAACTCCGGCTCTTGCATTCACCTGGCATCTGGTCTCCTCAGGACCCTGGATTGCTTTCTCATTTTCAAGGGTGCAATCCCGCAAATGTAGCGGAAGCCCTGTCACCCGCCTCCGGAGTTCGGCTCCTCCCCAACCCCCAAAAGCTGGATTTTGACCCGATTGAGCAGAATGGTTTCAGGGGAACTACTGAGCCATTACATACAATCCATCATCTAAATGAACACAGAGGGACACCTAAATCTCCTGGTTATTTGAACGCCTTGTGAAATACATGAGGGGGGCTTAATGAGTAGCCCCCCAAATGTCCACAAAGTAGATTCAGAAAAGCTCTCTTTAGAAGCCCCCCCCCAAAAAAAGTCCACCTTGCAAGTGTTAAGTAAATTTCACCTTTTTAAAAGGCTGAGGTCATTTTCGTGTGTCTCCGGAGTGTGGAGAGGAGAAATTCATTACAATTTTTTTTGAATCCAAAACAACTGAAAGCAATATAGGCCACGTTCTATCTAGTTCATTTTCTGGGAGTTCCTCAGTTTGCGCTCCGGAGGCAGGCAGGAGGCACTGGGCTGCTTTGTTTCCCAGAGAGTAGGCGCCCAGAGACGGGCTGGAGCTGCATGAGAGGATGAGCAGAGGTACTCCAGGAACACCCAGGAAAAGGCTTGGACGTCTTCCGGTGGTCCCAGGCTAGGGGTTGGGACCAAGATCAACACAAGACCGCTCCCCTGAAGAACCCCACCTGGGCTAGTGACGGCGGCGTGGGGCACACCTGGCGCCTTGAAGTCTACAGTGGCGATCCTGTCCATGGATGCCCCATCCCAGTCATCTGCCCTCTGCCTCCATGGTCCCACCCAGAATGCAGTAGGCAGGATAGCCGGAGGGACCCACATTCCTCTCACCTTGGACATGGGCTGGAGCCCGCTGCAGTGCTGCGTGGCCAAATGCTCGGACTCAAGGAACGGAGCCTGTACACAAGAGTTTCACCACCTTCACTGAGTTCCCAGGAGAGCAGAAGGTCTGTATCCAAGCTACTGACAGCAGTTTTTCAAATTTAAACAGCAACACCCTCAAGAGTCCTAAAGGAATCCGACTTCCTTGAGCTAAAATGTGCCCTCTTTGCCCTTTGAGTCCTGCCCTCTGCTGGCTATCCACATCACTCAGAAGTAGGCCCTACTTAGTGGGATCAGTGTCTGGTAAGGACAGGAAGGGACTCCACCAGTTGCTTCCCTTTGCACAAGGTGGCAGGCAGAGGTGTTCTTTGCCTCCTGGGCTTCTCCTGCTATCCTACCCAGAGGGAAACAGGTCTCAGGTTGACCTCCAGTGCAGAAGGGAGCCAAAGCTCAGAGGTCATTCACTCAGCACTCAGTACTTGAGTGGGATGGAGGACTGTGTCAGCTCCCAGTAAATCCTGAATTTCATTTTCCTGGCATTTTGGCACTGTGCCTTGTGAGCTACTTCACACCCACTATCTTAGAAGCCATGTGCCTGAAATGGAGATGTGGAGGTCCAGTGATGTCAACACGCAGATGCTCCTCTACACAGTACCGTCCCACTTTTTCCACTAGCTCCAGGCAGACGTGGCCACAACTCCTCTGAGAGGCGAAGTCCAAAGCCCCTCACAACCTGTGCCAAATTGCTTTCCCACCCTGCTTCACGTCTGCTAGGTTCAGGGGTTATTCCTCAGTTTTCCAGATAACCTGACAAAATACTGTTCCACAACCCACCGGCATGTTCCTTCTCTTGGGAAGAGGGGGCACTCTGTCACTAGGAGTGCTTTATGAATCCTGCTACTTGGACCTTGTTGGAAGCCCTGAAGCCTGTTGGCCAAGGGGTCTGTTTTTGAAGTGAATGACAAGTAAAGCAACGAAGGAAACAGTTGAGCTGTGAAGAATTCAGAGTGGGACATAGTGAGTGTTCAGCTCGGTGGGCTGCCTTCCACCTGAACACCAGCTCAGTGGTTCCTCCAACATGTCCCAATAGACCTGGTGTGTCTGTCCTTCATTGGAAACTTTCGCTGCTGGTATGGGGCTTTCCCATGCGTTGGATACTAGGGGAGTCTGAAACTCGTCCACCTAAGCTCCCTCACCTTCCACGGCTGGCAGGCAGGAAAATCCAAAAATACCTGGCTCAGCCTTTACCTGGATCCCAGGCCTTCCCGTGTCCTTAAAACTTGCTGCTCTAGATTCTCTTGGACTTGAGTGACCTCAGCTCCCTTCTGCTCCAAGGGGCGTCCCCCTGGCTAGGATGTCTCTGCATTGGTAGTTACTAAGATCCCAGCTGCACAGGCAAACTTTTCCGAGGTCTCTCAGTCCTGCACTCCTCTGTGGGATGGGTGAATGCGTCCTCTTACACAGAGTGCATCCTCTGTTACTTTCCCAGCAGCACGCAGAAGTTGCCAGGAGCTACAGGCTAGCTTTTGATCTAAAGCCAGGGAGATACAGGGAGAGGCTCTTTCAAGTATGCCCATGGGGAGAGGGTCTCCGTGATGATCACTACTGGTCAGGGCTCAGAGTCCCTCCTAGCTCAAGTGAATTAGATTGGCTTTGCAGGCCAAAGCTGGAAAGGATGACAGCTTATCCCCAGAGACGCTGTACTTTATAGACCCATGAAGGCCAGGATCTGGTTTTGAAGACCCGGAAGGGTCACTGTGCAGCAGCTCTGGACAAAGGCTAGGATGATGTGCACAGGAAAAACACCCAAGGCCCCCGCCTGGGGAGCGTCCTCTGTAGGGAACCTATATGGTCCTGTTTCAGAGAAGTGGAGGGGAGAGATCAGAACTGGGGTCAGCCAGAGGTCAGGTCGAAGATGGGCAGTGGAGGTAGTGACCCCCCTCCCAGGTCCAGGCGGTGGAGACAGATTTTCTTCAGCTAGTTCTGACTCCCTTTAGATTCCAAACTCCACCTGACCCAGTTCCTCCACACACAGGAAGCTTGCCTTGCCTCTTCAAACTTTTATCCAGCCGAAAAAAATAAAAATGTGACTAGAGAGTGCCCCGTGCTTTGGGAGTGTAATCTCAGGCAGTTCTGTGTCCCGGAAAGTATCTCTTGGCCTTCTTCTTCCTCCTCCTCACTCTGCCCCTGATCTTGCTAGTGAACTCTACAGCCCAGGGTTGGGGTCAGCCCCAGGCTCGCTGGAGTTGGTGACCCTGGACCTACTGCTCCAGAAATAAGCCAGAGCTGCCCTCCTTACCGCCCGACTCTCCAGGGGCTGCTCCGCACCCCGTCCGCTGCCTTTCAAACAGACTCTGGGAGTTGTGGGAGTTGAGGCGGCCCTCGTAGGCTACGGAGTGGAGGGCCCCGGAGCCCAAGCGACTGTTCCGGAGTTGCGGGGCACAGAGCCCCGCCCCGCCCCCACCGCCACCGCCACCTCCCCCAGCACGGGCTGTGTTCTACAAGCCCCAAACAGGACCCCCAAACATGGGACTCCGGCCTGCGCTCTCGTTTGCTCAGAGCTCTTGTCTCTCAAGCACCAGACGTGTCATCGTGGGTCCCCAAACGCAGCAGGGGCTGCGTGGAGCTGCGAAGGAGGGGACCGAGTCGGGAGAGGCCGGGGCCAGCGAGCGCCGCAGCCAAAGTCGGCTGCCCGGGTCAGCAAAACTTCGCTTCTCAGTGCGCAGGCGCCGAGCCGGGTTGGGGGGCAGGGGAGGGAGGGGAGAGAGCCCGAAGCCAGGAGGGGGAGGGAGGGTGCTGGGTTAAAATAAGTAGGCGGCTCGGCGCTCAGGGATGAGCGAGACTGAGCTCGGCCTCTCGTCGGCGCGTTCTCCGCTGCGGGGTCCGGGTGCGGCGGGGGAGCCGGGAGCCAGGCGCACCGTCGCCGGCCGCCGCCGAGCGCTCCCTCGGGCCGGGCGCCCGGAGTGCCCGCGGCCCGGGAGGGGTCAGGACCGCCGGGCGCCGGGGCTGCCGGCGGGCTCCCGCGCCTCGGGCTTCCCGGGTCCCGGGCCGAGAGCCCCGGGGAGACGCGCAGCCCCCGCGCCGCCCAAGAACGAGGTAACCGCAGCGCCGGAGCCCAGCCGGGGGAAGGCGGGCGGAATCCCAGGTCCCTCGTCGCGACGCGGCGACTTCCTCCGCTTTCTCAGTGTCCCCGCAGGCGGCTCCGCTCGCCGAAGGCTGCGGGACGCTCGAGAAAGGGAGAGCAGCTGCGGCCCGGGGCGGCTGCGGGTGGCGGCGGGGGCTCGGCGCGGGGCCTCGGCCTCTGGCCGGCGGGGAGGCGGCGGGACAGGGCGAGCCGCGCAGGTCTCCGCTCGGTCGCGGCGTAGGGGTCCCCGGACTCCGGAGCTCCGTCTCTAGCAAGAAATCGCAGTGGCCTCACCGGACGCACACTTGGTCGGGACGCGCGCCCCGTCGTGCTGGCCCGTGTCGGGGAAGCGGAGGGACTGGAGAGCGAGGGGATGGCCACGGCCCGGCCGCCCGCGCGGGGACAGGTGCACGGCCGCTCGGGGCGCGCCTCAGCGCCCGCGAGTCTCGTGCGGGGCTCTCTCTCAGGCTCGAGGCCGCCAGAGCCAGGAGCTGAGAGCCGAGACGCCCGCTTCGCGTTGGGGCACTGCCCGGTGGCCGCTCCCGTTAGGGTGACGGCTTGGGGTCGCGGGGCCTGAGCGGAGCCCTCGGTTGCGCGAGTGCAGGAACGGGCGCTCCTCGGTAGCGGGGACACAGTGCAGCGCTGGGTGGTCTTAAGGCCGAGGACGGAGGATTCTTTAACCCCTGGACTGTCCCCTAACCCGGCCTTCGGGAGAGAAGGGGGTAGCTGCGCAGAGCTGAGAAGAAAAGGGGCGCTGCCGGCGGCACTGATTCTCTCCCGAAATGTCTCAGAGAAGAATAAGCACACGTTCAGTCCGTTTGCAACTTGCAGGAGCGGGGTAGGTTCCTGGAGAGGAAAAAGGAAAAAAAAAAAAAAAAAAAACTAGCGGAAACAGTTTCTTTGTCGCGCCGATTCGGTAAATTTCACCGGGTTTGGAGCTGCACGTTTGGGTCTAGAACAGGACCAGGTGCAAGCCTGGCCTCCCTGGCTTACAGTCTCCCAGGGAAGGGAAGGGCTGGCGGGAATCGAGCGCCTGGAGAGGTAGATGGGCGGCCCCAGGCTCCTGGAAGGATCGTGATCGCTGAGGACTCAGCGGTCCTTTCCGTGCAGCAAAGGGGTCGCCTCGCCCACGGGTTCGTTTGCTGTCGTTCGTTGGAGAACAGCACAGAACTGTCGAGTGCCGGCCAGCACTCCCCGCGAGGGTCCGGACGCCTGTCAGTCACTCCGGAGCTCGGGATTCGATGTCTGAAATGACCACCTTGGGCGGCCGCCCGGCTCCAGCAGGCTCAAGCTGCTTGGGTTCGCTCCGTCCTCATTAATGCAAGCAGTTGACTCACTCATGCTCAATTAGCCCCGAATAAACCACTTTAATAGACTCTGCACACTTCATTAGTGCCCTGCTTACAGCAAGCGGTAGACCCGGGATTGATGCTCCGTGGAGCGAGGGACGCCAGTGCCTGCGCCACGCGGAGACCCGGCTCCCAGGTGCGAACTGCGTTTATTGCGCGCAGTAGGGACCTTAGTTGGCAATTTCCATGTCCGGGGCCCACACGTCTCGCCAGTAGATGATCTGCCTGGCCTGGGGAGAGGCGATCCCCGTGCGTGGAAAGATCGAAAGCGTTGGACCTAGGGTCTCCGGGTTGGGGTCGTGAGGACAGTGGGTGTCTAGCTCGTCCTCTGGGGCTGGAGCGCAAACCTGACACTCGTTTTCCTCCTAGCTGGGCTCCAAACCCGGATCGTGCCTGTGGCCCATTCTCGGTAGTGGTGCGAAGAGCCACGTTTCGAACGAATTTTGCCTACAGGAAAGTTGTTGGCGGAAGCCTGGGGGACCCTGGCCTCGGAATGCTGCGGAAAATAAGAAACTAGCCGGGCCGTGGAGGAAAATAAATCGCGTATTGCACGAAATAAGACCGGGCAGATAGTCGGGAAAGGCTGCTCCCAGGAGCCGGGCGGCTGCGAGCACGGCGCACTCCGCTCTCCCCAACGGAGTCCCGGGCCGCTCGCGTCTTTCGCGCTAGCTGATGGGAGGCGAGGAAAGGCCGAAGCGATTTGTAGGTTCTCCCACCCGACTTCCGAACAGTCTTGGGCCCCTGGGCAGCCCCAACCCTGCGGCCACAGCTGCTTGGCTGGCTTTGCAGAGGTGCAGCCTCAGAGAACAGCGGGCACGGCCTTGGCTTCGCCTGGCAGGGACAGGGAGCCAGAGATGCGGTTCTGATTCCTAGGAGGGGTGGAAGAGGTGAGGACGGCCAGTTACAGCGCCCACCTCCCCCAAGCGCTCGGACCTTCAAAGTAGTTGGCTCTCACTCCTCCGCAGACCATAGTGGCCCCTGCCTTCTTTCGGACCCAATTCCTACTTTGCTTGTCCCGCATTTCAGAGTTCTGGGACCAGTCTTGGAGTGTCCCAAGGACACTCGTGCTGGCATAGTACAGAAGACTATGGGCAAGGCTGTGTCCCGTGGCTCTGGAAGCTGGATTCCCAGCCTACCCCAGGCTCATCTAATACCGGCTGCATCCCCTGGATTTCCACCCAATGGCTAATTTAACGTGTGCAGTCAAATCCCTGTCCGTTCAGGGAGTTTTGCCACCCACCCCTCAGGACTGAACCTCACAATCAGCAGCTACACTGCCAGTTTCTAGAGGGCAAGATTTTCTGGGTCACATTTGTCCCCACTCCTCCCTGGACAGACACCGCACTGCTAGAGTCCCAGTGTGGGAGGCGTGTGTCTCCTGTAGGGCCTGCAGGTCCCGTAGGGCTAGGAGGGGTGAGTCTGGACTGTGACGTGGGAGCAGTGTGGTGACCCGCACATCTCAGCAAAGTGAGGTCTGAGGAAGAGAAGGAGAGGCCAGAGGACTAAAGGAGGAAGGGGCCAGCAGGGAGCTGCGATCAGGCAAAGGATCAGGAGCCCAGCATTCCTGCGCTAGCAATTTCACGAGCCTCCCAAGGCTTCCTGCCACTATTAGCTTTCCTTCCTTCTTTTTTTTCTTTTTCTTTCCTTTTTTTTTCTTCAGAGGATAGACCTTAGGAGTGGCTGGGAGGTGCAAAGGCTGAAGGGTTTCTTTGCGAAGCTGACTTTTCCACGTAAGCTGGAGATTCTGACGAAGGAGGCCAGGAGACGGCTAGCCCCTGGTCACTCTACTGTGGCTTCTCTCTGCAGTGCTGCAGCATCCCGACTTTGCAGTTGGAGTTCTGGCATCAGTGTCCTGGACCACACATAGCCACTTGCTCAGGCTATCTACAAACAGGAAAACTCTCAGAATTTGTTTGAGACCCTCCTCCCTCCTGTGGGGAAAGACGGACACTGGAGCGTCCTGTCCTTTGGCTGCAGGTGTTAAACAGAGTACATGGATGTGGATATCCGTGCCTCTTTGAAATGAAGGCCATCCCTATGTGCTATTATGGTAGGGACTCAGTCTGCAAGCAGCTGCTGAGAGAGTAGTGACAACAGGGTTCCCTAATTGCAGGACAGGAGCAGTTGGACGGCAAAGGTGAGAGTTTTGAGGAAGATTTCACAGCTTCTTTGGTTTCTAAAAGCGAAATCAAAGGTTAGCCAGAAGACTAATAAGCAGGAACCAGGCATATGAATTCATGTGTGTGTGTGTGTGTGTGTACACCTTGTCTGTGGAGGCGTTTTGTGAGTCCAGTGAGCATGTAGGGTAGTCCCCGCATTTCATAGCCAGTGTTGTCCTAGACACTGGCTGTCTTGGTCATCTTTGCATCTTCTTGTTAATTCTACTTTAGGATGTGAAAAGCCATGTTTATCAACACGCATTTCTATGTTTATTTGCACACTAATGTGGAAATGTGCTTCCAGATTCTGTTACCTTTGCGGGAGAGGCAATTCTGTGAGGATCGTGCTTGTCTGGATATGTGTTTCTACATGCCAGTTTCCCTGTGCTCTTGCCTTTCTCTCTATCCTGTACACAGTAAGCTTTTGAGTTGAGTGCATTGCTTAGGATTTGGCTTCTGACTGGCTTCCCTGTCAAGTTGTGAGTTCCTGACAGAGGCCATTATGAAGGTGTTTCAAACCAGGGTAGATGCCCAGGCTAAGGGGTTCCAGAAGCCTATGTTCTGGCCTTCCCGGTGAGCGCCTGGGGGAGGAGCTGTGATGAGCTCTAGGAAGGTGACTTACCTTGTACTCCTTTCCTCCCTCCCTCCCTTCTTCCCTTCTTTGCAGATTGAGATTGAGAACCAGTGCATCTACCGCAATGGGCAGCAAAACCTTGCCAGCGCCTGTGCCCATCCACCCGTCCCTGCAGCTCACCAACTACTCTTTCCTTCAGGCAGTGAATGGCCTGCCCACGGTGCCCTCGGACCACCTGCCCAACCTGTACGGTTTCAGTGCGCTGCATGCTGTGCACCTGCACCAGTGGACGCTGGGTTACCCGGCTATGCACTTGCCACGCTCCTCTTTCTCCAAAATGCCTGGTGCTGTGTCCAGCCTGATGGATGCACGCTTCCAGCTGCCCGCGTTTCCCTGGTTCCCTCACGTCATCCAGCCCAAACCAGAGATCACTGCTGGGTGTGGTGGCTCAGTGCTCAAGACCAAGCCGCGCTTTGATTTTGCCAACCTGGCCCTGGCAGCCACACAAGAAGATCCGTCCAAGCTTGTCCGAGGAGAGGGTCCTGGCTCCCCCACAGGTGGGCTGGGTGCCCTCCTGGATGTCACCAAGCTGTCCCCAGAAAAGAAGCCCACGAGGGGACGCCTGCCTTCCAAGACCAAGAAGGAGTTCGTCTGTAAGTTCTGTGGCCGCCATTTCACCAAGTCCTACAACCTCCTCATCCATGAGCGGACACACACAGATGAGCGGCCCTACACCTGTGACATCTGCCACAAAGCCTTCCGGAGGCAAGACCACCTCCGGGACCACAGGTGAGGCTCTGCACGTGGCCCCAGAGAGCTGTCTGTCTCTTCTGGCCTCACCCTCTATCTCCCTAAGGCAGTTCAGGTGACCTACTGGCTCTAAGCCTCTGGACCTTCTGGGAATTGTGTGTAATCACAGCGGAAACCTTAGGAGGTTCAGGGTTAGGCTCTGGAGCAATGGTGGAGGAAGGGAGGGGTGAGTAGGACACTAAAACGAAATCAGGTCTCCATGAGCTTCCAGCTCCAGATGAGCATGAAGCATGAGCCTCCTCGGCTGGCCCTCCCTCCATCCATGCCCATAGCCTATAGCGAGGTGTGTGCGGATGGTGGAAAACATTGAAATTGAGAGCTTGAAACGGGCAATTAATGCATCTCATAAACTCAACTTCTTCCTTTCTTTAGTCTTGTGTGATGTTAGTAGCCACACGTGCTAGTGGCTAGTGTGCTAATCTTAGACAGTGCCATCTAAGAATTATCTGACCCCAGCCCTTTTTGTCCCTGATGGTCTTTGCCTGGCCTTGTAAGGAGGTGGTGCCCACGCTCCTCCTCAGAGACAGGTGGCGTGTTTGCTTGTGCCCCTTTAGGTACTGCAGAAAAGTCTCCTATACCTGCTCACTGAGTGTCCCACAACCTCCCTGTCCTTGGCGGACAAGTGCTTTAGAGTGCTGGGAGGGGAATCTTAGACACTTGTTTATAGATAGCATCACATCATTTTGCAAGGATTAACCGTCTGTTTCTGCCCTCAGATATATTCACTCCAAAGAGAAGCCTTTTAAGTGTCAAGAGTGCGGAAAAGGATTCTGCCAGTCCAGGACTCTCGCTGTCCACAAGACTCTACACTCACAGGTGAAGGAGATGAAAACCTCCAAGATCAAATAAATGTTTAGTGGCTCGGGACCACCAGGACCTGGGCCAGCTGCCTTCTGCTCCGCAGGGACCCGAGATCGCCGACGATCCTGGCCAGCAGTGGGAGGGACGCTCCAGGACCTTCTTTTACTCTGACAGTGTCCCCAGGGTCCAGGTGCAGGCGGCAGGCCAGGCCCCCGCCCGGGCCTTGACCCTGGCCGCCTGGGTGGCTCCTCCAAGGACTCTGCTAAACTCTTGGCCAAACGGCTGTACTCACCTGGCGAAAAGGGAAACAGAATTGGAAAAAAAAAAAAGAATTAAAAATTAAAAAGGACAAAAGCTCCGCGGAGCCGCAGCGGAGCCTCTTCCAGAAGTATTATTTTTTCTATTATTTTATACATTTTCTTTTTTTCCCCATTTCTTTAATTTTTTTTTTTCTTTGATCATACAAGCTTGTAACTGACTGCGGAGAGGGGCGAGGAAAAGAAATCGTGTCGCCGGTAGCTTCCAACCCTTCTTCCGGCCGCATCCCGCCCCCGGGGACCTGCGACAGTGTAACCCTAGTATCTGCTTTGCCGCCCGGTGCCCAGGGCCTCGGCCCGGGCTCCCCCGCAGTGCAGCCGCCGGCCCGGGGGCTGGACCGCGGGACGGGGACTTCGCGCCTGGGCTCGAGGCTGGCGCTTGGCTCCCGCGCCGCCGCCGCAGCGTCACCGAGAGCGCCTAGCCGGGGCCGGGCGGTGTACTGCGACTGGCACTTTATGCTGACCATCGGTAACGGACGTTTATCACTGGAGTTTTTTTTAAACTATTAAATAAACGGTTATTTTACAGGCATTGCGGGATGGGTAATTTTCCTCCGGAACCGCGGGGACTGGCTCCCCCCGGGGAGGACCACGCTCCTCGGCCACCGCCCTCACCCCGTCGTCTCGGCGGGAGCCGGTGCGGACACCCCTTGCTCTGCCGGTGTGGTCATTATCTGACTGGCTCCACACTTGCGTTCTTACGTTTCTTCTCTGTTCAGCGTCAGGGTCTCGGCCACCTCACTCGTTACCGCCCAAGAGCTTCGCGTTCACATCGAACCGGGGCCTGGCACCAGCGCAAGGCCTGTGCGAAACCCGAGCGTCCCCGCCAAGGGCGTAGAACCTGGTCCCTGGGCCACCACCGCTCGTAGCTACACAGCCTCAGGGGATCCCGTCCCCACCCTCCACCCGCGGCCCCGCACGCGCCTGCAAACCACCTCTGCGCGCCCCAAGGTTCAAACCCAGACTTGTACCGTGATCCCCTTCCCCTTGAACTCCCCTGTCCCCAGTTCTCCGGTTGGGCTTTGTCCCCTGCCGGGACCACGTGTCCACACCCGCCAATCTCAAGGCCCTGCGGACGCCCCGGGAGGCGGGGTACACTTCGGGACAAAAATCCGAGGATAGTTTTCCCACCGTCGGAGGCCAGGCCGGGGTACCCCATCCGGCGGGGCGGGGCGGGGTTCCCGGGTCCCGCGCGCGCTCGCGCCGGCGGTGGCGCCCTCGGCCTTTCCCCAGCGGAGCGCAGCCCGGCCGGCTCCAGTACCGGCGCGCGTCGCCTGCGGAGACCGCGGAGCTGCGCGCGCCTGCAGCCGGGCCCAGAAACGCAGCCTCACGCGAGGTCCCCCGGGCTGGGAAAGGCGGCATTGGCTGCGGAAGTTCTGCGCTCTCGCCGTCCACACGGCCCCGTCTCCGCCTCGCTGGGGGTGCATCCAGCCCGTGGGAAGGCGGGAGCTCTGCGGCTCAGAAGCCCAACCTGACCCAGTGTGCTGGGCAGGACCGCGCGGGGCAGCCCTGCCTTCCAGGTTGCTGCCCCCTACTGGACAGGCCGGAGGAGGCGGGCGGCCCGGG
The DNA here is from genome assembly GCA_004027205.1 of Ctenodactylus gundi. Classification (NCBI taxonomy): domain Eukaryota; kingdom Metazoa; phylum Chordata; class Mammalia; order Rodentia; family Ctenodactylidae; genus Ctenodactylus; species Ctenodactylus gundi. The sequence continues at coordinate 315,627 of PVKB01000381.1, forward strand.
GCTGGCGCCCCTCACTGTGGCCCACCCACAACCCGTGTGGCCTTGCCTCAGTTCTTGTCCGCGGCACCTGTGTGTCTGATGCCGCCCTCAAAAGCTTAGCTGGCCCCACGCCCACCGCGCAGTGCACTTCCAGGATGAGGATCCGCGCATGGGCTCCACGCTAGGCGCAAGAGTCCAATCTCTGCCAATGGGGACACACAAGGACACTGAAGAGCCCTCTCCCCTATTTAGGTACGCAGGCGATGTCAGTGCTTGACCGTGCGTAGCTTATATTAGGGCCAACTGCAGTACCCACGTGATCCCTTATGAGACCTAAGAATTAAGTAGGGGCACAGTTATTTCAAGACATCTAAAGTGAGTGGGCGCAGACGCGCACAGACACACGTAGGTGCCTGGGACAGCCTTGGGCAATTCGGAGGGCAGAACAGAGAACCTATCCCGGCCCTTTCGTCCTTCCCGAGTTCAGCCTAGGGCTGCTGTCCCTGGTTCCTTCATCGCTTTCCCTCTCAGGACATACACAGCGCGTGCAGTCAGCCGGGCCTCGGGGGTTCACGTATGTTATGGGATGGGGCAGTTTGCTGGGATGTTTTTCCTTCCTGGCTCGCTCCAAGTCTGGCGCAGGAACGCCTGCCCCACCCTGCACCTGACAGGCTTTCAGTACCCAGCGTGCATCCCTGGAGGGTCGGATGCCCAGGGCTGAAGCTTTGTGAAGGCAGGGAAGACGCAAGGTGCCGGCCAGAGATCAGAACACTCGTAACCTACTGTTGTCTCCTCCCAGGGGGCCCAGGGTCCCCCCCCCCCCCTTCAGGGCAGCCAGGAGGCAGAGATTGACAGATCATGCAGGAGCAGCGACTGCAGGTGTGTGTGGGTGTGTGTGCGGGGAGGGAAGCCACCACTGAGGACTACGAGGTCTCTCCGAAGGTAACAGTTGTCAAGCCATGTGGGTGGGGCGGTTGCAAACATAGAATTGAAGGGCTAGGAACGCTGAGTGGGGTTGCTTGCTCCCACCCCGAACTCTTCGGCTGCTACACTCGCAGAAAGCCTGAGCTCCCCTCGTCTCTCCACTGCAGGAGGCTTCTCTGGTTCGTGCGTGGGTCCTGGGCGCCCAGCGTGGCTGGGGCGGGAGCTCAGCCCGGACTTGTCCCTAAGCTGGTAGGCCGGCTGTTCCCGCTAGGGAGGTGGAGACACTATCCGGATGAGGCTGTTCTCCGCAGGGAGGACAGAAGGCGCCCTAGACCCTGACACAGCTCATCTCCTTCTAGCATGTAGCAAGGGACTTGGGACGCACCACGGGACTTACTCTGCATACTTCCGTGCACTGGATTCGTCGCTTCCCGGGGGGAGGAAAGCACGTGGTGAGGTGGTCTGTGGCCCTTTGATGTCACCAAAACTACAAGAACGTGGGATCTGTGATATCCCAAGCCCCCTAGAATCTCGGCATTTGGCTCAAAAGGGTCTCTTCCACGTTCAACAGCCGACGGGGCTGTGGCGTTAGCGCATCCTCGCTCAAACGCAGTGACGTCACATGCTCTTGCCTCCAGAAGGAGCACAAGAACACCTGGATATTTATAGTGATAATTACGCATTTAGCTTCGTGACGTCATAGACCGGCCCCCTTTGAGAGCGGTGATACCCAACCTCCCAGCCCTGCCCCGGGAATTCTGCCCTAGGAGACGCCACGAATTGTTTCCGCAGAACGGAGCGCTTGCAGGTGCGGTGACTAGGGGCGATGAACGACACAATCCTCCTCCTCAGTGTAGTAATGCAGCCCGGTCCTGCTCGAGCCCCGCCCGCGCCCCGCCTCGTCCCGCCAGCGCCCCGCCCGCGCCCCGCCCGCGCCCCGCCCGGCGGCTTCCCGGGCTCCGCCCATTGTGCAAATTCCGCCAGCGCAGGCGCAGAAGGGGCTCCTTAACCCGCTCAGCGGGCACCGGAGCTCAGGCCCCCCGCGGCCGGGTGAGGCAGTGGTGGATGAGTTTCTTGTTCTGCGTTCAGGAATTACAAGCTCAGAAAGACACCGGCTTAGCCCCGCACCCGCACCCAGCCATTAGCTTATGTGAGCTCTAGAAACGCAAAAAAGGTAGTGGCTCTTCGTTGATTTCGGTTATAGGTACCTTTGACCAGAGACCCTACGATGATGTCTCTGATCCTACACAGCTTAGTCCAACAGAAGTCCCTGGGATCCGAGCCGAATGGCAGGATACCGCGGAGCCCTGCTCCAAGTCAGAAAGTCCTTCGCGGTGCCAGGCCTTTGGGTAGGCTGTCTGAGGCAGTCTTGGCCCCAAGCCCCTTGGTATTAGAAGCCCTGCACTGGCCTTCTAATTCAGCTTTTCCTTGTAGCCAAACAGGCCCAGTATGCGTGTTTCAGATGAAAAATTTCTTATGGACACTAGGCTGGGGTCAAACCTCTAGTCAGTAGCAGCGGAAGTATTAGAAATGTGTTTTCTTTGAGATTGGGTGGGAAGGAAGGCCTTGCTTTTCCTGGAAGGCACAGCATTAGGCAATCTCTACACTTCCCTGGGCCTGGGTTTTCAGCCTCCAGTGGGGATAATGCTCTTTCCCAAATCCTCATTCACGTCCTTGGATGTACAGGTCAAAGTCATACATATTTGCTATACTTGAGCCAGAAGCTGGGCCTTAATGTGCTGTAGAACAACTTTGGCACTTAGGAGGCACCATGTAAAAGTATTGCCAGTAATGCTTCCCAAGGGCTTTATTTCTGAGGAAGTCTCCCTTTATCTTTACTCACTCTAGTCTAGGGATCTTAAAGTAGGATAAGAGAGGCAGAAGACTGCTTCGACTCTTGAAACTTCTGGAAAACTGTGAAAGAGGCCTGTTGTAATTCCAGAGGGACCAATGGCTTAATCAATGCACAAATTTGTTTGGGTGGGAAGGGAGTCAAGGGCCAGGTAAGAAGACAACTCCTGACCAATTTGTGGCATATGACCAGGAAGGAAAGAGCAATCCTGAACAAACAGGGGTAGGGTGGGGACAGGTGCCTGGACTTATGACAAGTGGAACTGTTTAGATCCATAGGTGCTCAAACACCTGCCTGTAAAGTGGATGACTCTGTGATTTTGTGCATCCTCAGCCTTGTGCAGTTGCACCCTGGCCTAAGAAAAGGCAATCACACACGCTCTTATGTGGAGACATCTGCAGAAATCTTCCTCCCTTCTAGTCACCGTAGTCCTAGTTGTGTGATGCCATTCTTGGAATTCCTGAGAGACAGCACTATCTCTAGTTGCAGCAGCAAGAACACAGGACTAACCCAGAATCCAGGTCTGGATGGATGAAGGGGTTGAAATTTTTTTCTTTTTTCAAACACTGAATTGGCTCTCAGTAGCTCGTCAGCTGTCTCTGAGAATATATAAAGTACAATTAATTTATTTTAAATGTTTGGTTTGATTGCACTCTTTCAGTGAGATAAGATAAGGAGTATTATCATAACAGCTAGAATGGATTCATTTCTGTCATTCGAAGGAGGGTACCACTTGGAGCCTATAGCTAGATTGTGGTGTGGGATGAGGAATTATAGGGCATGAGAGAAAGCCAGTGGAAATGGGGAAGGAATGTCTAGACCCTTTAGTTCTCAAATAAGCAAGGAGTGAAAAGAAGCTTCCAGGAAATTTGGGCCCTGCCCTAAATAATAAGATTTTCTTGAGAGTTTGGTACACATCTTCTTAATGTGGGTCAAGAGCTGAGTATCTTTGTACAGCTAAAGATCAGAATCAATTCTATATGTGAAGCACACATAACAGCTTCTTGCAGCAGGCCACAAACCAGAGCAGATGTGCAGGGAAGAGTCTCAGTATTGGAGCGATCAGATAGCACTGAAATATTTAGGCAAGGAAGCTATGAGGTGGTTGTAGAAATTGGAAGGGTGGACTGATAGAGAAATCTATGTATGCATATGATTCATATTTTCACTAAAAGGTTTATATTGTCTACATATTTTACTTTCTTTTTGCTGGACAAGGTACCCGACACCCACAACTTAAAGGAGAAGAATTTCACTTTAGCTCATTGCTTCGGAGATCCCAGTTCATGTGCAGTCAGCTAAGGAAATAGTGGAGGAAAGCTGTTCACTATTTAGTGGAAAGGAAACAGAGAGTAAAGGGTGCAGCCAGCAAGGAAGACACACCTCCCAGGTGACACCTCAGTGGCTCGTCCCTCCAACCAGGCCTCACCTCCTAACAGTGTGTGAAATCATCAATGGATTCATTCACTAATAAGCCCAGTGCCTCCATGATCCAATCACCCTGAAAACAGTTGAGTCTTTTGGTGATGGTTTATGTTTAAGCCACAACATCCCCCAGAATTCCCATCTGTACGGAGGTGAGTCTTTCGGAGCTGATTGAATAGGGGAAGGGACAGCCATCCCTGGGTTAATCTCTTGGTTAGTTCATAGCCAAATATACTGTGAAGAGGTGACGCGTGGTCAGAAGAGGTGGGTCACTGTAGGCCCCCTCCCTTCTCTCTTTCTCTTTCTGCTTCCTGGCTTCTGTGGGCTGTCACACCTTTCTCCCACAGGGCTTCTGCCTTGGAGCCAGACAACCCTAGACTGAATCTCCAAAACCGTGAGCCAGAACAAACCTCTCTTCTACGAAGCTGGAGATGTTAGCTATTTTTTCACAGTAATGAGAAAATGACTAATACAAAAGAACTGGTATTGAGAATGGAGTAATTGATATGACTGTACCTGTCTATGTGGTTCAGGATTATTTTGTGGGAAGAGTTTGGAAATGCCAGCTACAGAAGCCCTAGAATATTGCAAATAGTGCTCTATGGGCAATGCTTGTCAGAGCTCAGAAGAACAGAATGCTAGCAGAAATGAAGAAAGTATAGGTAAGGCTCATGATATTTCAGTTGGGAATTCAGATCGTACTAGAAAATGGACTAAAGGCCATGCATGTTTCATTTGGCAAATAATTTGTCTATATTTTTCAGTGTATCAAGACTATGTATGATGCTGAATATAAGGGTGGCAGAATAATTAATCTTTCAAAGGAAATTCTGAGGTAGTCCAACATTCAGGCTATGGCATATGTAGCGGCAGATCTACAGGGAGAATCAGGAGCAAAATTTAGAGCATAAACATTTTGCAGCTCGGCGAGAAAGGACATATAAACTCATGAATCTGGGAGCAAGAAGGGTCTGGTATCTAAAAAGACCAGCATTAAATAAAGAAAGTATTTGACTTATCTACTTTTTCATTGCTGTGACAGAATATACAACACCCACAACTTAGGGGAGGAAACGGTTATTTTTAGCTCACAGTTTCAGAAGGTCTTATACAGTCCATTCATAGGCAGCCAGCAGCTGCGGAAGCACATGGCAGAGGCTGGAGAGCTGCTGGCCGGCTAGAGTTTGAAGGCCTGGAAGTGCCTTGTGGAATTGCCAGTGCACGCCTGGAGTGGGGATAGACATAAAGATGAGATGATGGTGAAAGCCAGAGCCTTCCCAGAGATAGAGGGTATGTTTCTCCTTTCCCTTGGTATCCTGTCCAAGCTGTAAGCCTGTTGTTTAGTGCTACCCACATCCAGGGTGGGCCTTCTTTAGTTTGGGGCCAACAAGTTGGTCATCTGTAGACACATTCGAAACTGGGCTTCATTGATCTGCTAGATGTTTATTAAATCATTCAAGCAGACAAAACATGGTTAATGGCTACACTCCTTTTCCTTTCTTTTGGGATGAGAAGGTTTACCTAAGTATGTTGAAAGAATTAAACTTTCTTTTTGATTTTTTTTTTTTTTTAGAAGGGCTCACAGTTAAGTTTTCTCAGATAAGACTGAACTTGAACTTTTGAAGAATGATAAAACTTTCAAGACTTTGGTACCTGTTAGAAATAGGTTAAATGTCCATACATTTTTAACTAACAAGATGACATGAGCCTTTTGGGGGCCAGCGGTGGATCTTATGATTTTAGCTCTAAGATATTTCCCAGAGGTGTCACGTGTGCTCAGAGATGGGGCTTCCGGAAGGTGATTGGATCACAAGAGCCCTGCAGTCATCAGTGGGCTCATCTATTAAGTTCATTGTTGAATGAGCTGTTCGGGGCTGGGACCTGCTTGCAGGGGTGGACACTGAAAGTGAGCAGGAAGGCTGTATTCTGTCTCTGGCCCTCGCTGCTCTCTGGTCCCTGGCTGCTGTGAGGTGAATAGTTTGCTTCTCCCCTGCCCCTTCTGCCAAGCTCCTTCTGCCTTGGAGGCAGCTGAGCACGGGCTGGTCCCAAGGAAATTGGGAGCTCTCCTTTAGGTTGTGGATGGCAGGTATTTCCTCCCAGCAATGGGAACATAACTAAGATGGCACAACCATGTCTAATAACTATTTATTATATTTCCAATTATTGTGATAATGTGAAATTTTGCTTTTAACTTCTGTATTTATAATTCTAGCTTTGTGATTTCTCACAAAATGCCCAATTTATGGCTTCCTTTGATTAAAAAGGTTAGTTTTGGCTCAGTTTCTTAATACTTACACTTAAAAATGTTTAGTGTGACTACTTAGCTTAAGTTCTCAAGTTCATTAGCAGTATTCCATACCTCCTTACTCATAGAATGAGTACTTTAGCACCTGATAAGATTCCAACTTACATGTTGCCTCAAGTTCACTTGGCCTGTTCACCATTGTCACCCACCTTGCCACTCCTCGTCCTTGGCTGCTCACCTGAGGGACACTGGTCCCTTTGCCCTTTCTGTAGTTTCTGGGAGAAGCAGTCTGTCCACGAGAGCAGCCTGAATGAGCTGAGGCTTCCCTCTCCTTGACAATCAGTTATACTCCAGGAGTCTCCTCAATGTGGGATTGGACATGGCAGTAGCTGGAACTTGCCATGGCAGGGAAGTCAGGCAAGATTTTACCCTATACAAAAATATAATTTTTATTGTAATTGTCATAAGTATGTACTTACTGAGGCCAAGACAGATTGAGAACACTGAGGGAGGATACTGAATTGCGATCCATTCTGCCATTGTTCCCTGCTCCAGTATTTTAATTTAATGATTTTCAGAAAAATTGAAAGAATTTTGTACTGAATACCCAAGTACCACCTCCTGGGTTTCAAATTAATGTTTTGCTACACTTTCTCTCTTGCATATATTTCCTTATTGCCCAATCCTTCTAGCTTTTTGCAAATGAAAATTTACAAACATACACAACAATGGGTGAAGGGTACCAAGAATACCTTCAGAATTTAGACGGTAAATAATTGACAACGTTCTATTAAATTCACTTTCCTATAGCTTTTCCTTTCTAAACTATTTAAATGTTAGTTCCAGACTTCATATTTCATTCTTAATTACTTCAGCATGCTTGCTATGGCTTGCGTATGGTTTGTCCTTCAAAGGTTCACGTGCTAGAGGTCTGTCCCTAGTGTCGTGGTGTCGAGGTGGTGGATACTTTAAGAGGATAAAGGTAGTTAGGTATGGGGGAGCCACTCTCAAAAGCTTGTGGAGAGCTTCAGTTCCTATGAAATGATCTGTTAGTGGTAAATTTGGGCTCAAATCTCTTAGACCTCCTGTCCTGCCAGTAGTCTCTCCTGCAATTCAATTATAATGGTTCTTTGATTTTTTTTGAGTTTATCTTTCTTGAAATTTTCTCAGATTCTTAAAAGTTTGTAGACTTATATTTAGAAAATTTTAGCCACTGTTTCCTCAGATATTTGTTCCAGCTCTATTTCAAGTCTCTTCAACTTCTTAGGATCTAATTAGACAAACAACAAAACTTTATTTCTTGGGTTCTGACCTCCAGTTCTCTCATTCTTTTCTCTTTTGTAACTGAGCGCTTTTGTTTTAATTTTAATTATTATACTTTTTATGTTTCAATATGTCTATGTGTGAATAGATCTTTTTATATATTCTGTTTTCTAAGACTTTCTATTTTTCCTTTGTTTCAAGATTCTGTAATTACCTGTTGAAGCATTTAAATTTTTGTCCAAAATTTAGGTATTTATTATCTTTTGTCTTTCAAGCTTCAATTTTCTTTTCCTGTATGTGTGTGCTTGTATGTGTGCATGGGATGACTTTCAAAGTCATATTCTTGAAAATTTTAGTATTAGGTTATGGGACTTTGGATCTTATGTAAGTCCGTTCTATAATTCTCCTACTCTGGTGGCATACGAAGGAGGTGCCCTCTGGGGGAGCCAAGCTTGCCGCTCCTGCTCTGTCCCCATAGCCACCATGCAGGCTAAGAGAGGAAGAGGCAATGTTTTACTGTTTGCCACCTGGGTTCTGCTGGGGTGGGGAGAGTCGGTGGATGGTGCGGAGAGTAGGTGGATGGAAGGGAGAGCAGGTGGTAGGGATTGTAGGTGGAAGGTCTTATAATTCCTATGAGTAGTGGTGAAGTTTGGTTTCCCGTGCAGTCTTCTGCCTGCGTCTTCTCTAGAGAAGGAAGGGGTGCTTCGTTACATCTGGACAAAGGTGGAAGTCTAGCTCTCTAGTCCTTACTAACCATGGTTCTTTGATTATCTTCTTGCAGAGGACCATGAATAATACATTCACAAAATATTTGCTATGTTACAAATAGGTATGTCCACAAATTCACACTTTCTGTGGAAGTTTCTCCTTTTACTGTTCTAAGATGATCCTGGGCTGCTACTTTAGTGTCCTATAGAATTCATAACTTTATAATGCACAATTGTCACTTTATATTTTGGCCTAACGTGTTGGTAGGCTTTGCAGAAACTGACCTGGAGATGGGGAGGGGGGAATGAGAGTTGGGGAAGGGGAAGTAAAAATGATCCAAATGAGATGTCTATATGTGTATTTCCCAAGCCGCATATAATTAATATGCGTTGCAAACATACGCTAATAGATATGCATAAGCAAGGGGATCTAAAAAATTAAGTGCTCTGAGGTGGTCTTCTATTATGAAATTGTAAATCTTTTTTGTATTCATAATTGTTGGTATGTAGGCCATCTGTGAATTGAAAAGAACAATTTATGTGTTAGATTAGCTGTGACCTATTGAGTTTTAGCCCAATGAAACTGAGTCTCAAAGTATTTATTTGTTTATAAAGTGAAAACAGAGGGTGGGAGAAATAGCACAGCCATTCAAGAGCTTGCCTGTCAATCACAAGGCCCTGGGTTCAGCTCTCCAGCTCCATCTGGGTATAGTTTGTTCTTGGCTGCAATCCCAGCAATCAGGAGGCTGAGGCAAGACGATTGCTGTGACTCCGAGGCCAGCCTGAGCTACACAACGAGTTTAGGACTAGCTTGGACTACAGACTGAGACCCTGTCTCAAATAAATAAATAAATAAATAAATAAATAAATAAATAAATAAAAGGAAAGGAAAGGAAAAAAGAAGGAACAGATTGTCTGGGAATATGATTTTCTTCTTACACCCTCGTGTCATAGCCATATCATTAATTTCTAATATAAATTTATGCCTAGACTTTCAAGACTCATTACAGTTTTGGTTATGGAATCCCCTCAAATTTTCCTAGACTAGTAGATACTTTTCCTTTAGCACCAAATACTCCAAAAAGGATAGAAATTTTTCTCTCCTAAACTTGTGCTTCAATAAGTTTCTTAGTGTTGCTTTGCTCCAGAAAAGAGATAATTATTAAAACAAAAACGTTTCTTCAGCTAATGCTACTCATTGGTAAAGAACTCTGGCTCGTGACTGAGCACAGGCAAAATGCGAGCATTACACACACTCGTGGAAGCCACCTATGCCCTTTCTAGAGCTATGTTGTTTCAATATAATGTTTATTTTGCTAAGTCTAATAAGATTGAAGTAGACAACCTGCATTAAAAAAGAAACTTGCGTGGCTGGAGAAATAACACAGTAGTTAGAGTGCTTGCCTAGCAAGTGTAAAGCCTTGAGTTTAATTCCCTAGTACCACATAGGCCAGGCATGGTGGCACACACCTGTCAACTCAGCACTTGGGAGGCTGAAGCAGAAGGATTGCCACGAGTTCGAGGCCAGCCTGGACTACTTAGTAAGTTCAGGACCAGCCTGGACTACAAAGTGAGACCCTGTATCAAAAAAAAAAAAAAAAAAAAAAGAAAAGAGAAAAAGAAAAGAAAAAAGAAGAAAAGGAATAAATAAAGAAGGAAAGAAAGAAAAACTTGGGAGCAAGAAACTTGTATCATGCAAATTTTGTTGCATAACTTTGTTAGGCCACCTTAGTCAAATTTCATAGCATCTCAGGCACTCAATTTTAAATTGCTAGTTGGCATAGAATTATCTCTCTCTCTTTTTTTTTTCTTCTTGGAGACAGGGTCTTGCTCTGTAGCCCAGCCTGGTCCTGAACTCAGTATGTAGCCCTGGCTGGCCTTGGACTCATAGCAATCCTCCTGCCTTAGCCTCCCGAGTGCTGGGACTACAAGTATGCACCACCATGCCTTGCTCTGTGCGGTGCTGGAGATTCGAACTCAGGGCCTTGCGCTTGCAAGGCAACTGCTTTAACCACTGTGCCATTCTTCCAGCCTGAAAATGTCTATCTTTTTAAACAACTTTTTTTTGTCAAAAATATTTAAATTTGCTTAATAAATGTAGATGATATTGATAAGACTATCTCCTTTTAAAAATTTAGTCTTAAAAAATGTCTGCAACCATTTGGTATGAAAACAATGTCAAAAAGAAAAAGCTGAAACTTCACTTCCCAAACTTGAGAAAGCTCATATTTTGTCTCCAGGACTGGCCATCTCCAGGGTTGCTACTTGGGAGGTACATTTAGTTCCTTCTTCAGTAATCTGAGTCTCAGCAGTCCTGTAGCCAGATAGTCACACCATGCAGGTTCAGGTGGGAAGGGGTCTTGTGCATGGATGAGAGGACAGTGTGGTGGGCAGACGTGGACTCAAATAGCTGTAATTAGTAAATCAATCTCACATTTAAGAAACAGGCAGGGCTGAGGCATGGGAATCTCCTCAAATGCCTCAGAAGCACAACCAAACCAACTACTTTCAAAGAATGATGACCAAAAGAAAAATTTTGAAATAACTAACATAAAGATTTTAATTGTGAGAATTTGTTGCTGGAGAAATGGATTCAAATGCACTCAAATTCCAGAGGAAGGGACTTTCATGATGCTTGCATCACACCAGCCACGCTGCTTGTTAAATGGCAGTGTTCACATAAAAGCTAAGCATACTTGCTGTGTGTATTTGCAATTTGCAGGGAAAAACGCAAAGCAATGTCGAAAGTTTTCTTTATGTGTGTAATACTGATTTATTTCCCTGCCATATGGCATTCTGAGCAGTAGGATAGGTGCAATTAGAGTAAAATATGAATATCAGGCATAATCTGTTGGCCAGAAAGAGGGCCTCCCCGGGGCCCTTTGGCTGATCATGTGAAATCCACATGCCCGATCCAGCTTGCTGGTTCTATTGTTTCCACGGTGGTATGATTGTCCTTGGTCTCAGGCCCTTTGAGGTGCTTAGACCTCTTCCTGAAAACACACAAGAGATGAGGACACAGCTGGCTTTCTACCTCATTGGTCCTTATGGCATTTCTGTCTTAGTTACTTATTTGTTGCTATGACAAAATACCCAAAACCTACAACAGAAGGGAGGAAAGATTTGTTTAGCTCACAGTTTCAAAAGGTCTCTCACAGCACGCAGAGTCCATTGGTGGGGCAGCCAGAAGCAGTCGAAGTTCGGGGCGGAGGCTGAGGCTGGGGAGACGCTTCCCGGTTGCAGACGGAAGCCAGGTGTGTCTGAAGACTCGGGCAAAGGCTAGGATATTCCCAGCAAGAAGCTGTAACAATGTTTCTTCTTCCTTCCTTTAATTACTTCAAAATGTTAGTTGGGCTCCCCCAGGGTGAGTTCCCCTGCCTTATTTCCTGCTCTACAAGTTAACAACTAATACATGAAAACAGTTCCTTGGGCAACCATCAATCTCAACAAGTTATACACTCCGCCAGTTCAAACTCCAAACACCCACTTCTTCCAGCCTCCCAAACTCTGCCTCCTAATAACACAGAGTTCCAAATAAGTGAGGCTCTTGAGGGACACTCAAGACCCAAACCTCAGCAAGGTCCAACTCTGACCTGGGCGATATGCCTCTGGGTCATGGCAGAAACTGTCTTACTTGAAAGGACTTCTGATGGTAAGGTGATTTCAGAGACTATGAGACTTTCTCTCTTTAATAACCAACTAGCTAACTGACCAAATGATACCCATCCATCACCTGCTGTTCTGGGATTTAGAATTCCCCACTTTCTCAGAAGAACCCTTCCTTCATCAGTGAGACTCTTTGGAATGTGGATCTGTGGGGAAGGGATGTTCTACAGAACTTCTGTTGAGTTTGCTCAGTGTCTAAAATGTATTCCCATTTTTAAGATGAGGAAACCAAGGCTCAAAAGTAAATGCACAAGGAGACAAATCTTACATGAAAGACTATGCCAACATTTCATTTTTGCCTTGTATTTGGGACATTTGAAATGATAATTTAAAGGGCAAGTGGAACAGTCTTGCTAATTTGATGAAGATAACACGGTTGTCAAAATGACTTTTATAGAATGTCAAGCATCACTGAAGAAGCCGGTATCCAGAGAGAGAGGAGGGGAAGAGGTATGTCCTAATTCATCTCAAGAAGACCCAGAAAACTCACCGTCTTATTTTCCTTAGCAAGTAGGCCTTCAGAGAGGAGAGGGGCTCTGTTATTAAGGAATAATCCTTAGGCCTGTGAATTTTCCTTTCAACCTGCTTTGCTTTCTTTTTTTATAGTATGAGTAGAACAGTGGTCTAGACAAGGATGGGTGAACTCTCTTTGACACCCTCACGTCTAAGTTTGTACTTCAGACAAGCCTCTAGGTGCCCTCTGTGGCATGTGGTCTGTCTACAGAGTGGGTCAGAATGCAATGGAGGGAGGATGCCTGTTCCGGGCCTTTCCTGTTAGTAATCCCCTCATCACCACCACCTCTCAAGCCTGGTACCCCTGACAGAAGCTTGTGATAGGCAGGCTGTCAAGGAGATTGTGAGCACATTAGCAGGATTAACGGGGCAGGCTAATATTGTAATGTTTCCGAAGTTCACCCGCAGATTGGAGACCTGGCTGTTTTGCTGCCAGATCGGGCAGGCTCAGGCTTCAGAATTAATGTCCCATCTGGGAGTAGCCCTAAAGTGATCAGAAGCACAACAGACTCATTGTTTTTTGGCTTGTGTTTATATATTTTTATTCCATAGCAGAGTTTAATTAATAACTTTTGTATAAAGTTGGTGTCTTAAGTATTCTTTTCTATGGTATTGATGAACTAGTTGAAATCCTTTAGCAGCCCTTCAAGACCAGATACTTTATTCTTGGAAGTTAGGTATTGTACTTTTATCTTAGAAAATAGAATCAGAAAAGTATAAAGAAAAAAATTTAAAACACTCAGTCGTCTTGCTAGGTGGTACCTGAGATACTGTTGTGATGTGTGTCCCTGTAGTCTTTCTTTTGTGTATTAAACAAAATTGTGATGATGCAACCTATTTGGATTTATTCTTTTTCTATTTCAAAAAAACTCTTTATAGTAAACACTGGTCAATTTTTTTTATGTTTTTATTTTTATTTTCTCCCCACATTTTATTGATATATATACGTGGAAAATTTAAGGTTTACAATGGAGTTGAGCCTTTTATGCACATATGTGTCTTATCAAGGTGACAAGGGCTTTCCCACTCTTCTTTTGTCCCTCCCCCTACCCACCCCACCCTCCCTCCTCCCCTACCTGACCCCTGTTTGACTTTGTTTTTCGTTTTAAGTTCCATAGGAGTTGTGCTCTGGGACTCACTGGTCAATTTTCTTTCACTTTAGTGAAAATATATTTAATCACTATGAAATATTTGCATTGAATCCATTTATTAACTGGCAGTTCTGTATGTCAGAAGACTACATGGAATGCCTGGATTCCCTGCGGAGGGTCTCACAGGCCAAAATCAAGGTGTCAGCTGGGCTGAGTTCTTGTCTGGAAGAATGAGGAGGAATCTGCTTCCGCGCTTATCTTGTTCCTTGAGGACACAGGACTGACGTCTCCATCGCCTTGCTGGGTTGCTAGCGGGAGGCTTCTGTTGGTGGCTAAAACCATCTGCCTACCTTGAGGCACGCCTCCTTGGTCTTCAAGCTAGAGATGATGCATTCAGTCGTTCCTGTGCTTTGAACTTTGATTTCCTCATATGTGATCTGATGGAGAGACTTTGTCACTTTAAAAAACTCGAAGGTTTAGTTTAGGCCTATGAGACAATCTCCCTATTTTAATGTCGACTGTGTCAGATTATACAATCGACTCAGGAAAGGAAAATTCATTGCATTAACAATCTCCAGGATCTTTAACATATATATGCTAAGGAAAGGAAATATTGGGGAGGGGCATATCTTATATTTCTGCCTACTACAATGTTAGAATTATATTTAACAAATTCTTAAAAAATTATGTTTGTTTCTATATTATATTTACAAATAATAATCTTAGGTGAATATGTAATTAATGGCAGTTTGATGCATGGAAATGATACTTCAAAAATTTTCAAAGTTACTTCAAAAAATTTCAAAGTTATTGCAAATGAAGTTCAACATTAATTTTTATCTTTTTATTGGCCATTTATATTTCATGTTTTATGAATTATTCCCTACTGTGTTTTCTTATAAAAATTTGTTATCTTTTCCATAAATGTATTTTTTTCTAACTGATATACAATGGTCTTTCAAAACTATGAACATTAACTTTCTTCCTATTTTGTTACAAGTATTTTATCTTTTCTTTTTCTTTTTTATTCTTATTCTTATTTTATTTTATTTTTGAGATGGGCTCTCACTCAGGCTCTCTTGAACTCCTTATGGAGCCACATGACAATCCTCTAACAATCCTTACAACCCTCTTGACTCAGCCTCTTGAGAGTTGGGATTACAGGCGTGTGCCACCACACTCAGCTTGTCTTAGCTACTTTTTCATGGCTGTGACTCAGTACCCAACGGCCACAACACAGTGAGGAAAGATTTATTGTAGCTCACAGTTTCAGAAGGTCTCAGTGCATTCCTAGGTGTGTGGCTAAAAAGTGACAGAATCACATGTGGGGCTGCAGCTAGTGCTCAGGGAGACAGAGATCCATGGTGGGACCGAGAGAGACCGGGAGGAAGGGCAGAACCAGCACATGCCCCTCCATGTTAAACCCCAAGCACCTGCCCCTTCCAGCCAGGCCCCACCTCCCAACTCTAGAGAGAATCCATAGAAACGTGAGGCTTTTGGGGGACACTCCAGATCCAAACTACCATACAGCCTAAGTGGTGCTAGGGAATTGGACTCTGGGGCTTGCACATGCTAAGCCAGTGTTTTAACTGCTGAGCTGTTACTTTAGTCCCACCGATGTCATACAATTATAGCACTGCTGAAAAGTTCAAGTTCAAAGTCTCGTCTGAGACTCAAGGCAAACTCTTAGCTGTGAGCCCCTGCAAAAATCAAAGAAAAAGTCGAACACTTCCAATATACAATGACACACTGTAAACATTCCCATTTCCAAAGGAAGGAATAGGAGGATGGAAAACAATTAGATGAAAGCAAGACTAGAACCCCAAAGGGCAAACATCAAACCCTGCAGTTTCATTAAATTCTGTAGCTACACATACAGAACCAGGGGCAAGCTCTGCTGAGATGTGAGCTCCCGAGGTAACCCCACCCCTGTAACATTGCTTTTGGCTACAGTTTCCGTGGCTTCTCTTTTGGACTGGCTCCACTCACAGCTTGTGGCCTTCCTCAGCAGACAATGCACATTCCTGGTCTCTTTTGTCTTCACTTTTACCACTTCATACACTGCCTTCTTGAGGTCACACTGCCTGCCTCTGAGGTCTTCCTCTTAAATCTGGGTAGAGGCCTCCTTGGTCCCACAACGTGTGCATTCTGCACCTCTACTAAACCAGCACCAGTTGTACGACACCAAGGTCTGCTTCTGACTGGAGCAGTGGCCAGACCCTTTTGTGCCATGGCCACAAAAACGTCTGATTTCTTAGATGGCTGAAATCCTTGGGAATTCCCTTTCCTAGGTTGCCCTGAAGGATGACCTGAAGGATGCCCTTAGGCTCACTTTTCAAAGCAAACTTTTGCCTTTGAACCCTTGAACTAGTAGAGGGTAGAGTCCTGCTGGTTCCTGACATGATTTCAAGACATCTTTTCCATTGTCTTGATGCCAGGTACTTGGTTTTCATTGAATGCTAATTCTTTCAGCAACTATGCTATCTTTTGCCCCAATTTTGCAGCTATTTTCTTTCTGGCAAAGCTCTGCCAGTTTCTCCTGCTTTTTAGTGTAGACTTGGCTCAAAGCTGCAACCAGAAGTCATGAAATAGACTGGACACTAGGCCCAGGTTTTGATTGGGTCTTCCATTTTGATGATTTGATTTTTTTCAGTTCCTTATATTTTCTGATTGTTAGCATCCCCCATGCATCATTTACAGATGAGGCTACACTTTTTCCAGTGTTTCTGGTCCCTTTATCAAAGATCAGCTCGCTGAGGGTATTTGAGGTTGTCTTTGCATCTGCAGTTCTGTTTTATTGGTCAACCTGTTTGTTTTTGTGCTGTACCATATGGTTTTTTTTTTTTATCACTGTTGCATTGTAATGTAACTTGATGTCTGAAATTGTAACTCCACCCGCTTTTGTCTTGCTGCTCAAGATTCTCTGGTATTCTGGGTCTCTTTTAATTCCATATACATTTTAGGATTGATTTTTTTTTAAAGTTCTGTGAAAAATTGTTGATATTTTAATAGGAATTATGTTGAATCTGTATATCAGTTTTGGTAGTATGGCCATTTTGATTATATTAATTCTGCCTATCCAGGAAAAAAAAAAAGATGTCTTTCCATTTTCTAATGTCCTCTTCAATTTCTTTCTTCAGCATAATACAATTTTTTGGTAGAGGTCCTTCACTTCCTTAGTTAGGGTTACTCCTAGGTATTCAGGTTTTTTCGAGGAGCTGCTTAGAATAAAAATATTCTTCCCAGTTAGCTCATTGTTAGTGTAAAGGAATGCTATTTTTGATTGATTTTTTTTAAATTGCAATTTGGCTGAGTTTGTTAATTAGTTCTAAGAGTTTTGTGGTGGAATGTTTGGGGTCTCCTGTGTAGATTATCATATCATCTGCAAAATAAGAGTAGTTTGACTTCTTTCATTCTAATATGCAATTCCTTTGTTTTGCTCTCTTGCCAAGTTGCTGTGACCAGGATTTCAAGAAATATGCCGAATTGGAGTGGTGAAGGTGGACAGCCTTGCTGTGTTTCAGATTTAAGGGGAAATGTTTTCGATTTTGTCCATTTAGTATGTTATTTGCCGTAGGTCTGATATATGTGATTTTTGTCAGCTTGAGGTAACATCCTTCTTGCTTCTTTTCTTCAGGGTTTTTATAATGAATGGACGTTGGATATTCTCAAAGGCCTTTTTTGCATCAATTGAGATAATCACGATTATTGCTCTTGCTTTTATTATAGTGGTGTATTACATTAATTGATTTACATATGTGAAACTAATCTTGCGTCCCAGGAATGAAGCCAGCTTGAACATGGTGTATGATCTTGCTGGATTCGACTTGCCGGTATCATATTGAGAATTTTGGCATCTATATTTAATAAGGAAATTGGTCTATACTTTTCTTTTCTGGTTAAGACTCTGTTTGGCTTTAGTATTAGAGTAAAGCTGGCCTCCAAAAGTGAGTTTGGACAGTGTTCCTACTCTTTCAATTTCACGGAAGAGTTTGAGAAGTGTTGGCACTAACTCTTCTCTAAGTACTGATAAAATTCTGCAGTGAATCCGTCTGATCCTGGGCTTTTCTTTTTGGGAAGATACTTTATTTCGCCCCAACATTAATTTTTGCTATTAGTCTATTCAGTTTTTTTTAACGACTTCTTGGTTCAGTTTTGGTATTTTGTGTGTATCTAGAAATTCACTTTTCCCCAAACTCTCCAATTCGTAGGGGTATAAGTTTTCAAACTAGTTCCTCATAATTCCCTAAATTTCAGCAGGGCCCATTGTGATTTAAACCTTTTCATTTTGAATTGCATTCATATAGTTTTTTCTTTCTTTCTTTTTGTTAGTTTAGCTGGATTCTTCAATCTTATTTATTCTTTCAAAGAACCAACTCTTTGATTCATTGATGTTTTGTATTTTTTATTTTAATTTCCTTAATTTCTGCTCTGAGCTTTATAATTTCTTTTCTTCTTATTTTTTATTTAGAGTGTTCTTGATTCTGTGGGACCTTGATGTACATCATTAAATTGTTTATTTGGAGTTGCTCTTTTTTGACTTTTTTTAAACTATGAACTTCTGTCTTGGGACTGTGTTCATATGCTTTGCTTCCTCTATCATTTAACTCTAGGACGTTTTTGGTTTCATTTGTGACCCATTGTTTAGTCAGTAATAAGTTCTTTAGTGTCCGTGTATTTGAATACTGTAGTTTTGATGTTTATTTCCAGTTTTATTCTGCTATGATCTGAAATTAAGCAAAGGATTATTTTGACTCCATGGTACTTATTTAAAAATGCCTTGTGACCTATAATATGGTTTATTTTGGAGACTGTTCCATGTATTTCTGCGAGAAAAGTATTAGGTTGATGCTAAATGGAATACTCTTGTTAAGTCAAAGTTTTCCATTGTGCAAAGATAACAGAAGTATTTTCTTGTTGATTTTCTATCTAGGTGACCTGTCTATCCATGATAATGGGGTATAGAAGTTCCCTACTATAATTCTAGTGGGGCCTATTTGATCATTCAAGTCCAGTAATTTTTGTTTTACAAAATTGGATGCCCCAATGTAGGGCACATGTACATTGATGATTGTGACTTCTTCCTGTTGAATTGTATCCTTAACAGGTATATAATGTACATTTTGTCTCTCTTGACCTGTGTCTTTTGAAATCTGCTGTGTCTGAGAATAGTAGAGCTACGCATTCTTGTTTTCTGAGCAAAATTGCTGAAATATTGATTTCCATCAGTTAAAATAAATCTTTCTCCCCTGAAGTTGTGGATATCATGTACTGGGTCCCAGCAATGAGAAAACAACTAAGATAAAGATTTATATCAAAGGTGGGGTCATTGCTATGATTCACCAGACTGTGTGATTTGGAAGCCTTTGGAACGGGTTTACAGGAAGAGTTTGAAAAAGTTTGAGGATGCAGGTTAGAAAACTCTTAGAGTGCTCTGAGCCAAGCTTGGTGGGAGATTCTTGCCAGAGCTCAGAATGCCAACATGCTGATAGAAGGGTAGATTGGAAAGGCCAGGCACAAGAACTTTCAGATGGGAGAGAGAACTGTATTGGCCAATTTTCTAAAAACCCTGTTCTCTCCAGAAAGTTTGTCAGCATTGATTTTTTCCAGAGACTTTGCCTGAAACTGAGATTAAGAGTAGTAGACTAATAAATCTGGTAGAGGAAATCTCAAGGTAACCTGATGTCCAGGCTAACACTTGCATGATGCTTATGGCTTTTAGCCAACTGTATGGCAAAAGGCAGGAAAAATGACAGAAAAAATGATATAAAAAGTTTTCAGTGCAAGATTAAAATAGCCTGCAGTGTTGGGGCCAAAGAGTACAGGGAAGTTAAAGAGATTTGCATTAAAGCAATGTAAGTACTTACACTCAGAACTATAAAAGAAAATGCCTTGAGTGCACCACAAGTCAACAAGACCACACTCTTTTTCAGCTCAGTGGAGAGATTAAAAAAAAAAAAAAAAAAAAAAAAAAAAAAAAAAAAAAAAAAAAAAAAAAAAAAAAAAAAAAAAAAAAAAAAAAAAAAAAAAAAAAAAAAAACTTTGCTCTGGGAAGTACACCACAGGGCCAAATAGAAAAATGTTTCCCAAAGATCAGCCACTTGGAGTTCAACCATCTAAGAACTCAGAGGCCTACATGGCAATTGTCCAAGGGTGTGAGGCTACTGCTCAAGCCAGTGACAGATCTTAGCAATGTCCACATCGTCCTTGCTTTCCAGGCTTGCAGAATGACAGAATTGTGGGGTTACAGAGGCTGCCACTCAAATGCTGAGGAAGGACTTGGAGGTCAGGCAGTGTGCTCCTGGGAGTTCAGTGTATGATGTCGTAAAGGAGAAGCTCAAGGTGCGGTGGAGACCCTGAAAATTTGGAGAACCCAGAAACCCAGACTGTTCCTTGGTGAAGCTGCATGCTGTGGGGCAGTACCAGTCCAATGGAGAGAAGATGGAGGTTGCAGCTCCTGGCAATACTGTAGGGACAGGGCCACCCAAGCCCTGTGACATTCATGTCTTTCTGCTGCCACTGTGTACTCCACGTGCTAGACCTGGGTCTACACAATATATTAACCTTTGCTCTTCTGGGTTTAAAACTCATTTGGCCCAATTGCCTTCTATCCTTCTATTTCATTCTTTTGGAATGGGAATATTTACCCTGTGCCATTGTATGTTGGAAGTGCTTTGATTTTCATGAGAACTCACAGCTGAGAGTTTGCCTTATGTGTCAGAGGAGACTTTGAACTTGAATTTTTTGATTTTTTAATTTTTAATTTTTTAATTTTTATTTTTTAGTAGTGCTGGATCTGTTAAAGCTTTGACAGCTCTTAGAACAGGACTAAATACATTTTGGATAAGGAGGCAGATATGAGTCTTTGGCATACAGGTGTGGATTGTTGTTGTTTGGATTTGGAGGTTTCCCCCAAAAGCCTCATGTACCTACGGATACTGTGTACTGTTGGGAAGTGGAGCCTAGCTGGAAGGGGCAGATGTTTTAGGCTTGACTTGGAGAGATGTATGCTAGTTGTGCCCTTCCCTCTCAGACGTGACTCTGTTCTGCCATGCTGTGAGGAGCTCTGGCTCCAGCTTTTGCTCCAGCCCCACCATGTTATTACACCCGTCTTCAGTTGCCTATCCATGAACTGACTGTGGTAAAAATAACTTTCAGAGAGCTAAAATAAATCTTTCCTTTCTAATGTTCTGGGTTCAGATATTCTGTCCCAGCAGCAAGAAAGTAACTAAGACACCATCCTTTTATTTTAAGTTTGTGTTTCTTTATGAATAAAGTGTGTCTCTTGCAAGCAACAAATTCTGGAGCTTTGTTTTTTTGATCCAATCGTCCAGTCGATGTCTTCTGATAGGAGAATTGAGACCATCCACATTCAAAGTTATTATAGAGGCATATTTACTACATCTTCTCATCATTATGATGCTTTGGTGTTGATTGGTCAATCTACACTCTTGTCAACTCTTCTTCTCTTTCTATTGGTCCCTTTTCTTTGGGGCCCTTGATGCTGTTGGTCCCCCTATCTCTATCTAAGATTCTTTTAAGTATTTTTTTTTTTTTTTTGAGGCAGGATCTCACTCTGTGGTCCAGGCTGGTCCTGAACTCACTTCGGAGCTCAGGCTGGCCTTGGACTCAAGGCAATCCTCGTGTCTCAGCCTCCCGAGTGCTGGGATTACAGGCGTGCACTACCACGCCCAGCTTATGTGGTGCTGGGGAATCAAACTGGGGTACTTCGTGCTTGGTAGGCAAGTGCTTTAACTGCTGAGCCATTCCTGCAGGCCCCCTTTTAAGTAGTTTTTGCAATGCCAGTTTATTGGTTTTGAGTTTCTTTAGGTTTTCTGTATCATAAGAATTTTAATTTCATCCTCTGTTTTGAAGAAATGTTTTGCTGAATATAGCAGTTTGGGTTGGCATTTATACTTTCTTACAACTTCTATGATGTTGCTCCATGATGTTCTAGGCTTTAGGGCTTTAGGCTCTGTGTTGGAAAGTCTGCAGTTATTATAATGGATTTGTCTTTGTAAGTTACTTTCTGTTCTTCTCTTACAGCTTTCCATATTCTCTCTTTGTGTTGAGTATCTAGGATTTTAATTATGATGTATCAAGGTGAGACTCTCTTCCGGTCAAAGTTATTTGGTGTCCTATATGCCTGCAGTAGCTCAAGATTCATTTCTTTCCCTAGATTTGGAGAAACTTCTTCCTTAATTTTATTGACCATGTCTTTTAAATCTTTTGTCTTATCCTCCAATTTCTCCTATATTCCCACAATTCTGATGTTTCTCTTTGAGTCATTTGTCAGCTGTTGCAACCAGTCTTTTTGGTCTTTTTTTTTTTCTTGATCCTCACTGACCATATAATTAAGTTTATCCAACTGATCTTTAAGATTTGATGATCTATTCTCAAAGTATTTAAGCTTATTTTTCTATTTTTTTCCACATGAGTTTACCATATCTTGGAGTTCCACTTTTCTTCTTTCCATATTTCTACTAAAATGTTCTTTCATTTCTCGTATTACTTTCTGTATGTCTTTGTTTATTCTTTATATTTCTTAAAGTTTTCCTCTATAAAGGCTGTTCTTTCTTTGTTTATATCCACTTGGGCTTGTCTTTCTTGAGCTTTTTGACTATTAGGTCTACTTGGTTTTTTTACTTCATTTCCTATAGGTTCTGCTACTTTAGGGTCCATGGCACTGGCTTCTGAGATGTTGGGCCTTTCTGCAGGTGATATATTACCTCATTTTCCCATGATTCTATTGCTGTGAGTTGTAGCTCTGGTAGTGTCAATGGACTCTGTCTCTGCCATGCAGACTTCTCTATCAGACTGTTTCTGCCTTTGGAATTTCCTTCAGTTTGTTCAAGTTTTGGTATTCGTGTCTATTTTAACTTACTTAGCTACCAATTTTGAAGGTCTTTTCAATGACTAACCTTCTTTTGGTTGCCTAGTCTCCTCCAGTTTTCAATGAAAGAGGAACAGATTACAGAATTGTATATGGTCTACAGACGAAACACTTGCTGGCCAAATGATACGGATATTAGGATCAATGTCTATGTTGATATCTACACTTTGAATAAAAATCTATGTATACATTATATATAGGATTAACAAAACATTGACAGAACCTAATAGCCAATTTAATGCTATAACTATCGTACCCTTAACATTAATAGGTACAGCCTATGTCCTCAGTGTATCTATCTAAATAAACCTTATTTTGACTTATCTAAAGGCTCTGTTAATATCAGTAGCATATTACAGTCACTAATATAATAGAGCTCTATGTTGCTCACCTAGGTTGAGGCAAACCACCAGAAGTTATACACCCTCATGAGGCTCCACCCACTACACTCTCTTTAACAATGAGATGGACATTTGTATTTATTTTTTTATTTGATACTTACAAGCTATACACTTATGTTAACCAGACATCAATATATACAACCAATTCCTTAATTTTCTAAGTTTTATCTATACTACTAATGGAAATTTTGATACGAATTATTTGGTACCATACAGAAGACTTTCTTTATAAGGCCACTAAATTGTTGTTGACAATGTAGAGAGAAATCTACCTTACTGATCTACTTCTAGCTAAATGGTACACAATTATCACTCCCTTTCTTGTCTAGCTATATGGCTGTGTGTTATCAATCCTTAAAAATACTATAGCAGGTAGAGAGCAGACTAAGTCTAAGAATGACCTTTGAGAATGTAGTAAAAATCAGAAAAGTATTTATAGACTAGAGAAAAGCCTTATAGAACTCCAGCCCCAAAGGATAGTAGGTAAACAAAAACACCACAAACAAGAGTGAGATGAATTAGGGAGTTATGAGTGGAGTGGAGACAGTATGTCTTTAGAATGTAGATAGAGGTTTTACAAAAAGGGTATAAAGAGCTAGACAAGAGATTCAGGAACTAACAAATAACAGAAACAGAAGAAAGAGGAAGAAGGAGAAAAGAGAGAAGAAAGGAAGAGAGAAAAATTCAGCTCAATTGCAGAAACACTACATGCTCATTGTACCCACAGAGAATCTTTTACTTGAAGCTTAAGCCCAAGAAGAAGAGGAAAAATAACTGAAAATAAATAAAAAAAAATCCAACCAAACAAAAACAAACAAACCTCTAAATAATTACTTTCCTTTGTTATTTCTGTGGGAGGTTTCCAGTTCCAAAGCTTTGGAACTAGTCGTCTGATGGGGATGTTGCTAGAGTTCCTTCAGCTTGTATCTTCAGTAGGTGAACCTCTCCCTGTGTGTACTGCAGCCAGGGTGACCTCGAGTCCAGGGGTGCTCCTGGCTGTATGTGCAGACAGCCCATTCTCAGCTGGTATTAGTGGTACCCAGGGGACATGGATGATCTAGTTCTCCATTTCTGCACTGTGACCCAGAAACCATAACTCACCAGGCTTGTCTTCAGTCTGTAATCCCCAAACTCTGAGGCCTTACAACGGGGCCTCTCCCTGCTTCAGCCCCGCAGCTGGAGTGACTCAGAGTTCTGGCCCACCCCAGCCAAGGGTTTCTACTAGGGCACAGAGCCTCAGACTTCATTGGCGCCTTCTACGCCACCGACCTTGCTGCAGTCCTCCCAGGCATTCTCCACTCTAGCAGTCCATGGGCTGACTCTGCACACCTGTGTTCTGAGGCTCTGGGACTGCTTGCTGGCTGGTTGGCTCTCTCCTTGTCTGGGAGCTTGTGTGTACACACAGGTGACCCTCACATCATTTCCTCCCTACAATGTTTTATTTATCCATTCATTTGTTGACAGGCATCTAGGGAGTTTCCAGTACTATTGTGAATTGTGCTGTTATAAGCGTGGGCATGCATGCGTCACCATGGCAGGCGTCCTTGAGCTTCGCTCCCTGCTCCCTCACCGCTGCTATTTGACATTTCCTCCTACCAGGGTTTTAGTCTTCTGATTTTAGACCAGAATCACCCATCAAGCTCAATGTATAACACTCTAAGACTTCTCTAGCTGGTACCTCCAGGCTTTCCAAATTCTTCCAGCAAACCAGTTTCAAATATTCTTAAAACCACATAGTCATAATAAAGACACAGCGATGATCTCGTTCTTGGGCCACAATACCTGACATCCACTACTTGAGGGAGGAAAGTTTGATTTTAGCTCCCATTTCAGAAGGCTCAGTCTGTTCATGGTTGACTGTCTACAGCAGCATGGAAGAAGGATCTGGCAGAGATCAGCTACTAGTGGCATTGAAATAGGAAGGAGAAAGGGCATTGGGCAGAAGCCAAGAAGGAAAGAATATAGCTTTCCAGGCCATACCTTTAGCAAGCCACTGCTCTTGACCATATACCACCTTTTAGGAGCACAAGAAGTCAATGAACCAACCCCACAATTGAATCACATTTCAAATATAAAAGACTTTTGGGGGATGTTCCTGACTTAATTCACGACATTGTCAATGTTTTGCTCTTACAATTCTTACTTTGAAATAAATACCCACCAACAAGAGTGATATTTAATTTTTATTGGCTGTTTTACCCTTGTGTTTACAGACAGTTTAATATAAACTCAATTATCTGTTAGAATACCTTTCTCTCTCTCTCTCTCTCTCTCTCTCTCTCTCTGTCTGTCTTTCTCTCTCTTTCTTTTCTTCCCTTCCTGTTTTTTTCTCTGTTTCTCTGTTTTTCTCTGTTTCTCTGTTCTCAGTGGTTGAACTGAAGGTCTTATGCATGCAAGTCTTCTACCACTTAGTTATATTCTCAGTCATTTCGTAGAATTTTATTTGAAATATATTGAGTTTTAAAATTTTTAATTTGAAAAGATGATGTTATTTGCAACGTTCAGTGTTTCATTCTAGAAATATGGTATGTTTCTCCACTTATCAAAATTTTTAGTTGAAAAATTTTATACATATATATATATATATATACATATATATATATATATATGTATATATATATATATATACATTGCTCCTTTCACATATTTTGGCTTCTGTCAGTCACACTTAAAATACACTTAAAAGTGGACATTATTTTTTCCATTTTCAGATGGAGATATTGAAGCTAATACAAGTTAAGCGACTTATCTAATTTTACATGACCTTGTCCACAAGATGCTGCCATGGTAGGCTTCTGCCTTCCTGGAACAGAGGAAGTCCTGCTTCCATAACATTCTTTAGAGCCAGTACTTATTATTTGTGAGGCCTTGGGAAAGTGAGTTAATTTTTCTTCATTTCATTCATTCATTCACTCAAAAATTATTATTTTTTGCCATGTAAGGGGTTGGTCATGACCTCAGCCCTCCTCTTTTAAAGAAAAATATTTTGAGACAAGGTGTCACTAAATTACCCAGGCTGTACTTGAGTTTGTGAGCTTTCTTCCCTAGCCTCCCAGAGTGCTAAGATTACTGATGTTCACAGCTACAATTATTTCATAAGCACTTGTGTACCAAGTACTATCCTAAGCTTTACAGTTATATAATGTAAGATAAAATCCTTGTGACGTTTGTGTTCCAGTTTTGCTTTTTATAAAATGTGGTAGTAAAAGTCTCCGTGTCATATAATGTGGTGAAGAGTAAATGAAACCTTCAAGTCATGAGTTGAGTGTAGTGCAAATGAATCGTAATTCCCAAAAAGTGCCAGCTATTACATAAAGTTCATGAACAAGGTGTTGTCCTGGCCCTTAATTCTTTAGGAACTGTAGTGTTTGGGCATAGGTTGGAAACTAATGGAGGTGGAGACCTAATCTTTTTTTTTTTTCAGATTCAGGAAAGAAATACAAATCTGAAATATGGTGTTCTCATAAGGACAAGAGGCAGGCTTTCATAAAGGACAGGGCCTCGAAGACAAACATCAATACCTTTTGTCCATCCATCGCTTGTTTCTCTGCTTTGACTGCCCATCATTTCAGTCTAGGTAGAGATTTTCCACTGCAACGCCAGAAGTCTGAGAGAATCAGAAGCGTAGTATTGCAGATTCAGAGTGTGGAAGGCATTGTTGTCTTAAATTTTTGGTTTGTATAAATGGCTTACTCTAAAAGATGCCTACCTGACATTTTCCCACTTTAATAGGTGGTATTAAGTCCAGTAGAAGATACATGACCAACCAAAACTAGCATAGTTTAAGAAATGTATTATTTTACCCAGTGCTTGGGAGGCAGAAGCAGGAGGATTGCTGCTAGTGTTAGGCCCGTCTGGGCTACATAGCGAGTTCAAGACCAGCCTGGACTACTGAGTGAGATCCTGCCTCAAAAAAGTAGTATTTTAACTGCATCATATTTTTAAAGCTTACTTTTAGTTCTTGTTGTTGAGCAATGGATTAAATCAGCACAAAACGTTCTACTTTGCCTCAGGATGTAGTACTGAAAGTTAGAGTTTTTACCATAATTTGACTAGTGTGCTGAGATTTAGCATCTGTAACTCCTTTAAGTGACAGTGAGTTTTCTGACACAAAATATTTACTGTCTTTCTTTCATGAGTCTACACTATAATCTGCTCAAATTGGGCTATGTTCTCTGATAAACTATAAAAGAGAAGAAAAACACTGTGAATGGGACAGGGGTGCGTGGTTATCAGTCCCAGGTCCCACAGGACGGTGGTTTATAGGCCCGCAACATACACTGTGGGGGCTGTGGATGCGTTATTGAATGTTCTGAAATGGAGCAGGCAATTCTGTCTTTTCTGTTGATATCATACTTGAAGGGGGGTAACATACGTAGTGAGTCTGGCACATAGGAGGTATCCTGCAAGAGTTTACTCTCCCTGTTGAAAGTCTCTTGCTGGGTGTGGTAGGATGAGCAGCTGTCGTCCACCAGGCTATTCTGATACGTTACCATTGCCTGCTGACCGTGCAGGGACTGAGACCTCAGAACTGTAAGCTAAATAAATCTGTCCTTATTTAAGTGGTGAGTGTCAACTACAGTGTCCCACTGGCCAGAAAGCGACTGTGATGGACATGGAGGTGTGAGGAGGACCCAGATGGGTCCCTGCCTAGAGCTGTGGGAAATAAGGAGTGGAGAGAGGCCTCGGAGTCTGTGTGTAGAAAGAATGACACCCTGAAGGATGCTGAACAAAGGTCTGGCTTCAGTCTTGCCCAAGTAGGGAGATAAAAGAGCTCTTGCTGGATTTATGATGAGACACACATTCTTGGGAAGGCAGGTGCTTCTGTGGCCAAGAACTTTGCAGCCTGGCTGGCTCTCAGATACATTGTTGAGAACCGACTTGTGGGACTGATTAGAAAGCTATGATGCTTGAGAAAAATGTCAACATCATTGAAATGAAAAAGAAAACACGTGAGTGTTTGTAAGTAGAATGTACCTAGTGTTATGGTTATGTACCTGCAGACCTTCTGAGCCACCTGGACATGCGCCTGCGAAGGTACTTGTTTTTCCCTCATACAGCAATGACTTTCTTTGCTTGTATTGGTGGCCATCATATTTTTTTTCCTAAGATAGGGCCTTTGCATCACTGGCTGTTTTCCAGAAGTGAGTTGGAGGCTACCTAAGCTGAGAGTTTCACCAGATTTGGAGGAAGAGGCTGTGTGCATGTGTGTATGTGTGTGTGTATGGGTGTGCATACAAATATATGTTAAAGGGGTCAAGAACCCACTCTGAAGGCTTATTCACTGTGGTGCTGGCAAGCTGTTAATCTCCTGCAATATTAGATTCTTCATCTAGAGATAGAAACAATGCATATCTTGAAGGTTAATCATTGGAACCAATAGATTAGTACAACACCTGCAGCATAATAAATATTGAGTACATCTCAACTGTAATTATTGGTATTTTTTGCACACATTAATGTAAGATGGGTGCATTCTGGGTGTAATTAGATCATATGAAGAATCTTTTTGTGGGGTAGGGGTACACAAATTGCTGTCCACAGTGCTGAATAATCGTGGCATACGGCTTGTCTGTTGCTCTTGACCCAGGGACCCTGCGAATGGCTGCCGAGTCTCTCCAAGGGAATTCTCAGTCAGGGACGGTCAATAAAAGGCCAAGATGAAACAGAAGCAAACTAGTAGTGGATTTTGGATGTCACTGGGAAATTTTGCGGAAGAGAAAAATATACTTTTTAGTCTCTTTTAGGTACTTACGGTATTGAAGAATAAATCAACACACTGTCGACAAAGAGTGGATGAAAGTTGAGTGGGTTGATGTGAATGGATATGAACAGTTAACAGAGCTTAGAAGAGTAGGCGTTGCTTAAGAGAGGTGTCATTATCGGTTGGGTTAAAACAATGTTTTCATAAATATTTAAAAATTTGGCCCACAGAGTATTTATAAAATTTAGTTTGTCACTGAACAAATAAAACGACTGATTCAAAATCCGTGGCAAATTTCATGTACTACTGAATATTTAAACACTTTTGTGAGTGTAGTTACTTTTTTAGGAGTATGGGCATTTTGAAGAGTAGATGTCTTTCTCACTTTCTTTTCCTCAGGTCCTTTGGTGATGATTATGGATGGATTGTTTCCTCTGTGTCTTCCGACCTATTTTTCTTTCTCTTTCCATCCTGTCCCTTCATGTCTCCTCACTGGTTCATCTATCCATCCACTCACTCATCCATCTGCCCATCCACCCATCCATCCATTTGATAACCAAGCACGCAATATATATTAAATACTTTGGTGCCCTCTGATATGTTTTGCACCAAGGAAATACACTGTCTTATCTACCTTCTGACATGGTAAATTCTGCTTTCCATTTCAGTCCATTCCCAATCTGTTGGCCTGTGTTCATTCCCTGATTCAACACCAACTGAACACTTATTCTAGGTCAGATACAGTTGCAGGTAGTGGGATTCCAGCCACGAATACTATTATCTGGTACACAAACTCCTAAAATAAGCTGAAAATTAGCTGTTTTGGTTATACATCTCTGGTTTATTATTAATGAACTACTTAAAGCTGAGGCATATAACATACTGTTATTTTGCTCATGATTTTCTGAATGATTCCCCATGTCCTATAGCTGGAGAGTAGTGATGGAAGAGGAGAGAACACATGGCATTCCCTCCATACATTCTGTACGTAGAGCCCATTAAAATCAGCTGGCAGATCAGACAAAGGGTAAAAGGGAGGAATAAAGAGTCAACAATTCTCTCCAAGGATTTTTTTTTAATCCTTGGCAATTAAAAAAGAGTTTTCAGTTACTGAGTTGGAGATTCAGAGGTGAAAATTCTCAATCTGATTTTGGACAGAGTAAATTTGGGTGCCTATTGAGTATTTAGATGAAAGTCCTCAGGAGACAGCTTCCTCTTGAAGTAGAGTTCAGGCTGGAGATACACATTTTGGAGTCATTCGTATATAAAATGCTTGCAAAGCCATGAGTCAGTAAAAGATTGCCAACCACATAATGAGATGGGCCACTTATCATTTAGAAATTGGGAAGATGAGAAGAGACCGTTAAAGGTATAAGAATCAGAAAGGAGAATGAATTTGGATGAAGTGCTTGGGATTAAGGAAAAATATGTTTCAATGAAGTGGGATGGAAAATGACTTCTGGAAATCATAAAAGGCTTCAAAAAGAGCTGTTTTAGTGTAACAGTGAAATCAAACATCTGACTTTGTTATGTTCAAAGAAAACAAGTGTGGAAATGAAACAGTAGGACGAAAAGTAAGGGCAACTCTTTTGAGGTAACATAGCCAGGAACTTCAAGGCTGTGGAAGGGCAGCCTTGAGTAAATCGTGAGCATTTTGTTACTGTCATGTTGTTCTAATATAAAAGTGTTTTCTAGACAGTACACTCACCTCAGCAGATGTGGGTGTTAGGATATGTCTCTTAAAACTAGCAAGGAGTCAGGTAAGGCACTGCAGACCTCTAATCCCAGCACTTTGGAAGACTGAAGCAAGAAGATCACAAGATCAAGACCAGCCTGAGTCACTGAAAAAAACAAAACAAAACAAAACAAAGAAACCTCTGTCTCAACATCATAAATAAGTTTTTTAGAGAAAGGGCTGGAAATATGGGCCAGTGCAAAGACCCTCCGTTAAATACCTGGTACTAAAAAAGCAAAAACAGACGAGCAGGAAGGTGCTGAATCAGAGACGTCTGCGCCACTCCCAGCCTCTTCAGGAGCAGCCCAGCACTTCCCAAGTGGTCTTCTTAAAACAACGATGTAACCACTAATAGCAGTAGGTTCGGGTTCTCTTTCCGTGCTAAGCACTAATGGATTTTCTCATTTAACAATGACAGCGCAGTGAGGCTGGTATTATTATCATTTCTACATTACAAAATAAATAGCTTGTAGATAGAGCTGTAGTTTTTCAGAGTATTTGTGACTTTTATCAAGTTTTTCATGTAAGGTGCTATTGTCAGTCTCTGCTGAAGAACAATGCTGTGAAATGGTTTTTCAGAAGTGATGTAGGGTTGAGAAGTAAAGGTAGCTCTTCAAAAGCTCTTAAGTGGAGTGAGACCATCTCTTTCTTTCCAAATTCCTTTCTCAGATCTCTTGAAGTCCATCCAGGTGGCTGGACTGCTAGGCCACTGACAGAGTGCTACCTGCAAGGGCCTCATGCAGCTGTGAGAGCCTTCTGTGTCCTTGCTTGCTGTAAGATGCCGTCTGTCCTTGCTCACTGTAAGAGGCCTTCTGTCCTTGCTCGTCTGCCCATCCTAGCTCTGGCCCAGCTCACCTGACTTTCCTCCTCAGACATCTGTGGCTGTCCATGTTCCTTTCAGAGTGAAGAAGTTGCTTCATTCAGAAGAAAGCTAGGTACAAAGTGAGGTTTCTCTCTCATTCCTCCAAACTCTTAAGATTTAACTTTCAGAAACATTTCAGAAATGCTTCCTAAACATTTATAAGAAACAAGAGGTATTTTGATAGGCTATAAACTTTATTCAGTTTTCACAAATACTGAAGTTACTGGTTTACTATACCAATAGGAATTACATGTTTTGCTATAAAGTCAAAGGCCAAAACAGTTCAGGATAGCTATGGCTCCAATTAAGACTTCAGAGCATGGGGGAAAGCAACACCACACAATATATCACCTATTCTTTCAAGAACAGTTCAGCTACTCAAGTTACTTTTCATATAGAAAAGTATATATGGAAAACTTAGAGAAGATTGAACTCATTGACTGTAGTTGTAGGTGTTGTGGATAGGATCTGGAGTGTCCCCCTAAAGTCTCATGTATTTTAATGTTATGGATTGTCTACGGAGCCATGTAGTGTTGGTAGATTGGGGTCTGGTCTGGAGGGGTGGATTGCAGTTGTTGGGATTAAGGGCACGTGAGTTAAGACTAAAGGCATGTGACTTAAGACCAAAGGCTTGTGACTTAAGACTAAAGGCGTGTAGTGGCCACACCTTCGATACTCGGATGCAGGAGAGACTAAGACTGGGACTAGGACTAGACTCAATTAGTTTCACTGGCCTGCCTGTTGGTGATGTCCTGAGAAGCTGCCTCCACCTCTCTCTCTGCCACGTACTTCGATTGTTGCCTGCCACCCCTGAATGGACTGTGACCATCTGAAATTGTGAGCTAAAATAAACCTCTCCTTTCCCAAATTTGTGCGTGTCAGGTATTGAGTCACAGCAACGAAAAGGTAACTAAAACAGTAGGTTTCCAGGAACAGCAGATGGACCCATTGGAAAGACTGATGCACTACTGATGCTCCCCAGAAGAGAAGGTTCAGTTGGAAACCCTGCCAGTGCCACAGCTGCTTGTTTAGTAGCTGGTGTGGAATTAAGTATTGATTTTTCTCAGTGTTCTTGACAGTCCTTTCCTTTAGCTCATATCACAGTCTGTATTAGTTAGCGTTCTGTGAGAGGCAGAACTGACAGAAATTATACGAAAAGAGAATTTATTTGGAGGGCGTACAAGCCTGAGGACAGAGATAGTCCAAGATGGCAGTCTGCATGTGCAGGGGCCAGAAGGTCCAGTGGCTGCTTGGCTGCAAGGTAGAACACATATCAGGGACTGCAGGACAGCCAGTGAGAGTCTGCTGCAGATCTCGGTTGTTCAAAGAACAACGCAAAGGGCAGAGACCAAAGATCAGCCACATGTGCACAGGTGGAAGTCGAGGCCCAGAGATAGCCGCGAAGGTCAGAGCCCTCTCAGGAAGAAAGCTGTGACAACCTTTCTTTTTCCTTCTTTTTATACAATTAAAGCTGCCAGTTGGGCCTCCCACACCTGGGGTGGGTGTTCCTGCCCCCTTCACTGGCCCACGAGTCACTCACATAACACCTATAAGCTCTACCCTGGGTGTGGTTCCTAATCCCTTCAAGTTGACATAATGCTTTTAATGGTCACTTAGTTCTACGGTATAATTTTCTCTTCTCGAGTATTTCTATACATATTTTTGCTTGCCTGTTTTTTCTGTATTTCTTATCGCTAGCCTTCACAGGATCTTATCCACAAGTGAGGGTGTCTTTTCTTGCTCTTCCAAACAACTGCGAACCTCAGAGTTTTCAACTAACTCAGTAGGAAGAAAACCAGAAAATAACTAGGAGAGATCAGGAGACCTTTTGTACTTATTTTTATGATTAAAATCTTTGAGGAAATAAGTGTTATTTTGATTTCCCGGTATGTAATTTAAAGGGATTTTCAACAGTTGTTGGATGCTTGCTATGAAAATTGACTTAAAGGTTCTGGGGTAATATCTTCCTCAGAGTTGCAAATGTCTTGAGCACAATCATATCAGTAGTATCGTTTGGCCTTTGTGATCAGTCAGATCCAATTTCAGAACACCGAATGATTATGTCGAGCTCCTTTGTGTGGGGTTTATCGTGTGTGTGTGTGTGTGTGTGTGTGTGTGTGTGTGTGTGTGTGTGTGTGCGTGTGTGTGTGTGTTCATTACTCCCAGCTTCCTGGGATGGGATGTACATAACATTGTACAAGAGGCACTGGGAGCACTATAGGAGAGCCTGGATTTGAAATTCTTTCTGCCCTTTATGAGACATAGGACCTTGGGTGTCTCATTAAATCTTTCTGAGAATCTATTTACTTAGCTCCAAGATGGAGGTAATGATATATAATTTTTTTTTTTTGTTTTTGTTTTTTGAGACAGGGTCTTGTTCTGTAGCCCAGGCTTGTCCTGAACTCACTATGTAGCCCGGGCTGGCCTTGGACTCATGGCAATTCTCCTGCCTCCACCTCCCAGGTGGTGGGATTACAGGCATACTCCACCACGTCCAGCTTGTGCGGTGCTGGGGAATCCAACTCAGGGTCAAGGGCTTGCAAAGCAAGCCCTTTAACTGCTGTGCCATGCTTCCTGCCTCATGATATGTAATTCATATATTTTGGTTGATTAAACAAGATAAATTTGAAAGAAGAAAAGTTCATTATAAATTTTAAAACCCTTGTTGGTACATGGGTTGCAATAATAGAAATAATAATCTCATTGAGAAAATAATCCCTTGTTGAAAACTAGTTTTTAGTGTGACAGGAGCCATTTTAAGCAGTGTGATACAGTTAGACTACAGTTCACTTAACCGTCTTCTAAATCGGGGTTCCCAGTTTGATAAAGAGTCTTCGGATTTAAGAATAGTACTGCAACCAGCGTGCTTCTACCTAAACCCTACATCTCCATTTCTGAGTGCCTCCTTGCCAGCTCTCGCAGGGCTGCCACTGCTGCTCCAGCTCCTGCCTTAATCCTGCCATTTTGGAGAGCCCCGTGTGTGACTTCTCCTGGGATCTGGAAGGGCCTACGGGAAGACTTGGGGCTGTGAACAGGATTGCAGGTGGAAGCATGCGGTTTCTGGCAGCTGTTGGGTGGTGAAGATGGATTGATGTGCTCTTCTGCTCTGGGGACCCTGGTGGAGGGAAAGAGTAGGCTCTGGCGGGGGTCTTGAGGAGCAAAGCAGAGAACGAGAGAGAGGTACTGCCTTGGGTCCTGCCTAGAGTCTCCCACGGGTCCCCTGGGCTCTCCCCAGCTGCAATTTACAGATGAGAGTTGAACTCACTACTCCATGAGAGAGCAACGGAGTCTGCACGTCCCTCAGCGTCGGGAGTTGTCTCCAAAGCACAGAGTGGGGGTAGCAGCCCTCCCGGCTGCGAGCTCTGGCTTTCAGGGGATGGCCTGTGAAGTATTAGAGAAGACCTAAAGCCCTCCTCCCTTGGTGGATATCACCTTCTTCCTTCGGATTTTATAAAGAACCTGACCCTCATTGCCTGAATGGAGCCAAATAACTGGGAGTCTCGGAGGAGGCTGATGGCTCGGCCGTAGAAGTCCCATAGCGACGTCTGGTTTTGATGTATTGCTGAAGGATACGATCATGCTTACAGAACGAGATCACGTTTGCCAATTTGAGAGAAAGGTCATGTTTTTAATTTAACTTAATTTCCTACACCAAAGAAAATTTTCAATAGGATATTCGACTTTTGCACCTTTAACGAGACCAGATGCTCTGGGGCCTGAAGCAATAAAGAGAAAACAGATTTTCTAGTTTACACTTCTACTTTGTGTATTTTCTTATGTGCACTTTGGAGATGCCATTCCTCTTTTAGGGGTTCTGTCTTCTTCTCTTACGTCCTTCCTTCTTTCCTTTCTCCCTCCCTCCCTCGCTCCTGCCCTCCCTCCCTCCGTCCCTCCCTCCCTTCCTTCCTTCTTCCTTCCTTCCTTCTATTCCTTCTTAGAGTTACCTTGAGCACTAGGCTAAGAATGTGCTCAGAGATTTACAAACCTACATTCAATTTCCATTTAACAGAAGAAGTCATGAAATTTGGTAAAGTTAAGAAGTGCAGTACATACTGTGTAGTAAAAGGATGTGCCACATGACATAGTCATTACAAGCTAGGACTCTGTGGCTGGATAATCTGGGTTCCAAATTTGGCCATTTATATGTAGGGTAACTTGTAAAAATACTTTACTTTTAAATTATTTGTCTATGTTGGTTGTCTTAAACTTAGAGGCTAAATTTTATTTTTAATGATTACAAATACACACCCAAAGCACATTTATATGGTTTATAGAATAAAACTGATACATGGGCATCTGCTATGATCTGAGTGTTTAGGTTCATTCCCAAATTCATATGTTAAAATCTCTTCTCCAATGGAGAGCTCTCAAAAGACTAGAAATAAATATCCCCTTGGATCCAGTGACACCCTCCTGGGAACATATCCCAAAGAGGCCAAAACAACACACAACAGAGATATATGTATACCCATGTTCATAGCAGCACAACTAACAATAGCTAAAATATGGAAGGCACCAAAATACCCATCAACAGACCAGTGGATACACAAACTGTGGCA